>SJXQ01000830.1:0-55133 GCA_006408695.1 Aepyceros melampus | reverse complement strand
AAAAAAAAAAAAAATCTGTTTGAATGATACAGTCCACCATGTCCCAGATTGCCGCTTCTTACTACCCCAAAGGGATCTATATTTTCCATGGAAATTGATTTCTACAAGGAAAAAGATGGATTTGGATCAATTTACCAATTTGTTCTCATCCAAAATGATACTGATTTGTATTGGATTATCTTCAAAATTCCCTTGGCACAAATAGTTTTCATTAGACAATGTCAACTGAGTGACGTTTAACATCCTGAGGATCCCTGCAAGTTTAGCAAATAAGTGCAGCATGATTTGCCAGACTATTTGAGGCATTGTTGGAGACAGTGATGCAGTGGAAAGAACGTAAGTTTAAGAATCTGATAGACATGATTGAAATATCAATTATGATTCGTGTAAGCAGTGTGCACTGAAGTAAATGACTTAATCTCCCTACATCTTGGTTTTTGTCATCCATAATACGGAAGTAATAATATATAATTGTTAAGACTTCTGTGGAAATAAGATAATGATAATGATAATATACCCAAAGCAGTTAATACAGCTGGACCTTAGCTTTTCTTGCTTTTGCAGGGAGTCTTCCGTGACCCCCCACCAACTGTGTTAGAGGTCCCCTGATATTCTGCTTTTCTAACACAGTGTATTTTTACTTCAAAATTTTTATCAAAGTATATTTATACAGTTATTATTGTAAGTACTGTAAGCACTGTGAGAGTGGTCCCATGTGATAAACAGTCTCCTGTTATATAGCCAGTATTTACCATAATGCCTGACATAGAGTTCATGGTCAAAAAAATTATTAAAAAAAGAATGCATTGATAAATGATAGTTTCCTTTCTTCCACCTATATACATGATGAGAATATAAGATACAATGGCTGAGGTCTTTTTATTTTACACAAAATAGAATTTATATATTAATATGAATTCTACCTTTCAGTTCAGTTCAGTTCACTCAGTCGTGTCCGACTCTTTGCGACCCCATGAACCGCAGCACACCAGTCCTCCCTGTCTGTCACCAACTCCCAGAGTTCACTCAGACTCACGTCCATCGAGTCAGTGATGCCATCCAGCCATCTCATCCTCTGTCGTCCCCTTCTCCTCCTGCCCCCAACCCCTCCCAGCATCAGAGTCTTTTCCAATGAGTCAGGTCTTCACAGGAGGTGGCCAAAGTATTGGAGTTTCAGCTTCAGCATCAGTCCTTCCAGTGAACACCCAGGACTGATCTCCTTTAGGTTGGATCTCCTTGCAGTCCAAGGGACTCTCAAGAGTCTTCTCCAACACCACAGTTCAAAAGCATCAATTCTTCGGGGCTCCGCTTTCTTTATATTCCAACTCTCACATCCATACATGACCACTGGAAAGGTCATAGCCTTGACTAGACAGATCTTTGTTGACAAAGTAATGTCTCTGCTTTTGAATATGCTATCCAGGTTGGTCATAACTTTCCTTCCAAGGAGTAAGCGTCTTTTAATTTCATGGCTGCAGTCACCATCTGCAGTGATTTTGGATCCCCATCCCCCAAAAATAAAGTCTGACACTGTTTCCACTGTTTCCCCATCTATTTCCCATGCGGTGATGGGACCAGATGCCATGATCTTCGTTTTCTGAATGTTGAACTTTAAGCCAACTTTTTCACTTTCCTCTTGCACTTTCATCAAGAGGCTCTTTAGTTCCTCTTCACTTTCTGCCATAAGGGTGGTGTCATCTGCATATCTGAGGTTATTGATATTTCTCCTGGCAATCTTGATTCCAGCTTGTGCTTCTTCCAGCTCAGCATTTCTTGTGATGAATTCTGCATATAATTTAAATAAGCAGGGTGACAATATACAGCCTTGACGTACTCCTTTTCCTATTTGGAACCAGTCTGTTGTTCCATGTCCAGTTCGAACTGTTGCTTCTTGACCTGCATACAGATTTCTCAAGAGGCAGGTCAGGTGGTCTGGTATTCCCATTTCTTTCAGAATTTTCCACTTTCAACTCAGTCATATTTGAAAGTGCTATGCCTATTTTCGTGATCTTGGCAAGGCTCAAACAATTGTTGAAGGGTCTCTTAAGGTCATACCATAAAACTCCAGTCCCCGTTTTGTTCATGTCATCAAACGTGGTGAATCTGTCTGCCAAGTGTGGATTTTACTTTTAAGAACAGTTAGATATAATTTGGGATTAACTGTGGCAAATTAAACAGTTTTCTATTTCATCTGAAACAAAGTTTGACAAAGAATTAATACAATGACTTTTTTCTATGACCATTCATTTATAGACTCATTCCAAAAAAGACTTTCATAAATGAGTGAGGAAAGACATCATGATCTCCCAAAGTATGTATTGGGAAGGGAAGTGCTTTTTAGAATGGGTATTCAGCTTATTTGTGAAACTAGCACACATATACAGAAATACACACCCATATACACATGCATAACAAAAATAATCCCACCCTTGTCTCCTCTTAAAATTGCATTTTTCTTTAAAGTCATATCTGATATAAATTTCATTTAAAACTCTTTCCCACTGGATTTTCTAAAGAGTATGATGAGAATAGTAAATATCTTCCAATGAATAAAGCACAATACACATTTAATACCATTACAGTTAGTGCCTTCCACCTCCCACTGGTGCTACACTACTTCCCAAAGAAGCAAAATTTCTATAATGTTGTTATTATAGGGATTTTATGTTTAAAATGTGATCTGAACAAGTTTGGCCTTAAATTAATTTTGTGTACAATGTAATATAGAATAGGAAATCTAGTGAGAATTGTGTAACCCATACATATAGACGAATGATTTTTAGTTTCTAACAGTGAATTACTATGATACTATGTTACTAGGATTACCATTTATGTTTTGAAGGTGGCTGCCATAAACTGAAAGGTAAAGAAATGTCAACACTGTCTGAAGCCTCATCTTGAATCTATTGAACTGTATATACAAAGGGAATGTTTCTATGGTATAAATCACAATATTCTCCCTTCAGGGCTTCCCTCATAGCTCAGATGGTAAATCATCTGCCTGCAATGCAGGAGACCTGGGTTCGATTCCTGGGTTGGGAAGATCCCCTGGAGAAGGAAATGGCAACCCACTCCAGTATTCTTGCCTGGAGAATCCCATGGACAGAGGAGGCTGACAGGCTACAGTCCATGGGATCACAAGAGTCGGACACGACTTAGCAACTAAACCACCACAGCCACCATTCTCCATTCAGTTGTATTCCATTGACAGCTATGTTTGCGACTTCACTGACTACTACAGTATAGGAGTTGAACAAAACAAACTGGGTTTAAAAGGTGGGGCCAAAGACAAGGAAAGTGGAAGAAAGAAGTTGGAACCAGGGTGCTAATGAAAAAAATTGTGTGCAGCCTGACATAAATTTCCTCACTTTCATCAAATTAGCTTAACTTCCTTGATGAAGTCATTGGCAACACCTAGGATTATAGGGTTTTATTTGCAGAGTAATTTCCAAATCATTGAGTACCCAAAATTAAATGCCTCTCTTGGCAATATAGGTGAGGGCTGAGCTATGACTTGTGGTAATTAATCCTTGAAAGAAGAGATCACTTTGTGCATTTCAGCAGTTGACTACCATCTTCAAAAAAACATGCTAAGAAATGTTTTACCTATGCTTTCTCCACCAGGTGAAGTTTGGGGAAACTTGCATTCTGCTGAGTCTCCTTTCCTTTGTGTTTACCTGAACTTATTTATTTTACTTTTTTTTTTTTTAAAGAGGGCACATTGGCTGAGACATTTAAAATACAAAATGGTAATTAAGTGTGTTGGAGGCAGATCCAGCTGGCTTTGGAATAGCTCCCAGTAGGTAGGCTGACATTTCTACCCTCTAAGAGTCCCTGCTTGGATGCAGTTTTAGAGCAGCCAACCTTGATTCCACCCACTATTTGATTAAACAACAGAGAAACTGCAAATAGTAAAAGTCACTTCTCTTGGGCCAGCTTAAACTGACAGCAAATTCAAGAAACGTGAGTGATGAAAAGGAGATTATGAATTAGAATAAAAGCTAGTTGTCAAATGGCATTCTTCAAAGTGAGTGTCTAGCTGGTCAGTGAGCCTTCAAAGTGTAGAAATGGTATTACATCTCCATAGCAGAGCCTCCTGAGAGTCCTCTGAAACGTAGTTTAATTTTCACTTAGAATCATGCCCAAGTAAGGATTGAGATAAACAGCCACCTGTCTGCAAATCTTTAGGTGGGTACAGTTTACATGGTGATGGCAAGCCTGAGGTGTTAATAGGACAAGATGACAAAATACCATGTAAGACAGGGTTTCTGCCTCCTGGGAGTTTAACAAAGTAGTTGAGAATATAGAAGTTGTTCACCTGGAACAACTAAGTAAAAATGACAGGTGCTGTGTGATTAAATATTAAAATGAGTGTGTGTGTGTGTGTGTGTGTGTGTGTGTGACACACACACACACACACATATATATATATATATCTCCCTGGTGGCTCAGATGGTAAAGCAGTAAAGCCCCTGCCTGCAATGTGGGATACCTGGGTTCAATCTCTGGGTCAGGAAGATCCCCTGGAGAAGTAAATAGCAACCCACTCCAGTACTCTTGCCTGGAAAATTCCATGGATGGAGGAGTCTGGTAGGCTACAGTCCATGGTGTCACAAAGAGTTGGACAGGACTAAGCAACTTCACTTCACTCTAAATAGATAGATAGCCCGTCACATATCAGTTTTGGAAAATAAATGATAGCAATTGTATTATGACCCAGGTGAGTAATAATGTGTTAGACTTACCACTGTCTAGCTAAGCATAGCAACTTCTGGGGTCTTTGTTTTCTTTTCTACACTGTTGATGGAGTGATAGACGACTTGTTCTATGGGTCCACTGAGGTCTTATTAGGTTACATAGATATTTGAACCATTGAATGTGTGACTGGGAGGATGTTACTTGGAAAGTATTCAGTAAGATCATTGGAATGTAGGAACATTTTTCCAGTAGTCATGTATGGATGTAAGAGTTAGACTATAAAGAAAGCTGAGAATGAAGAACTGATGCTTTTGATTGATGCTGTGGTGTTGGAGAAGACTCTTGAGAGTCCCTTGGACTGCAAGGAGATCAAACCAGTCAATCCCAAAGGAAATCAGTCCTGAATATTCATTGGAAAGACTGATGCTGAAGCTGAAACTCCAATACTTTGGCCACATGATGCGAAGAACTGACTTATTGGAAAAGACCCTGATGCTAGGCAAGATTGAAGGCAGGAGGAGAAGGGGACAACAGAGGATGAGATGGTTGGATGGCATCACTGACTCAATGAACATAGGTTTCAGCAAGCTCTGAGAGTTGGTGATGGACAGGGAAGACTGGCATGCCACAGTCCATGGGGTTGCAAAGAGATGGACATGTCCGAGTGACTGAACTTAACTGAAGGAGTGTGATCTTTACTGGGTCTTGACTTTGGCTTTAGTTGTCTAGAGTCTGAGGAAACTTAAAACTTCAATTTTCCTGTAAGATAGCCTAATGACAAAGGCAAATAATTTCCCCTCCCTGGATTTCAGTTTTGCAGGTCATAAAATGAGAGTTCTGGACAAGGCAGTCTCTTAAGATGTGTTTTCCATGATGCATGTCAGTCCCGGTTGATCTCACCTGCCCCTCCTCACTGCAGTGGAAGACCTTCTCTAGATACTGTAACACTGAGACCAGTTTCAGGGCCTTTATTGCAGAGTAAGTTTTCTAGACATTAAGTGCTGGACTTCTCAGTTCCTTATTTCCTAGCTATTTTGGAGGAGTCTGGTAGGCTACAGTCCATGGTGTCACAAAGAGTTGGACAGGACTAAGCAACTTCACTTCACTCTAAATAGATAGATAGCCCGTCACATATCAGTTTTGGAAAATAAATGATAGCAATTGTATTATGACCCAGGTGAGTAATAATGTGTTAGACTTACCACTGTCTAGCTAAGCATAGCAACTTCTGGGGTCTTTGTTTTCTTTTCTACACTGTTGATGGAGTGTAGACGACTTGTTCTATGGGTCCACTGAGGTCTTATTAGGTTACATAGATATTTGAACCATTGAATGTGTGACTGGGAGGATGTTACTTGGAAAGTATTCAGTAAGATCATTGGAATGTAGGAACATTTTTCCAGTAGTCATGTATGGATGTAAGAGTTAGACTATAAAGAAAGCTGAGAATGAAGAACTGATGCTTTTGATTGATGCTGTGGTGTTGGAGAAGACTCTTGAGAGTCCCTTGGACTGCAAGGAGATCAAACCAGTCAATCCCAAAGGAAATCAGTCCTGAATATTCATTGGAAAGACTGATGCTGAAGCTGAAACTCCAATACTTTGGCCACATGATGCGAAGAACTGACTTATTGGAAAAGACCCTGATGCTAGGCAAGATTGAAGGCAGGAGGAGAAGGGGACAACAGAGGATGAGATGGTTGGATGGCATCACTGACTCAATGAACATAGGTTTCAGCAAGCTCTGAGAGTTGGTGATGGACAGGGAAGACTGGCATGCCACAGTCCATGGGGTTGCAAAGAGATGGACATGTCCGAGTGACTGAACTTAACTGAAGGAGTGTGATCTTTACTGGGTCTTGACTTTGGCTTTAGTTGTCTAGAGTCTGAGGAAACTTAAAACTTCAATTTTCCTGTAAGATAGCCTAATGACAAAGGCAAATAATTTCCCCTCCCTGGATTTCAGTTTTGCAGGTCATAAAATGAGAGTTCTGGACAAGGCAGTCTCTTAAGATGTGTTTTCCATGATGCATGTCAGTCCCGGTTGATCTCACCTGCCCCTCCTCACTGCAGTGGAAGACCTTCTCTAGATACTGTAACACTGAGACCAGTTTCAGGGCCTTTATTGCAGAGTAAGTTTTCTAGACATTAAGTGCTGGACTTCTCAGTTCCTTATTTCCTAGCTATTTATCCATGTTCTCTGTTTCTCATTTCTGACAATTATTTTTCCTTCTTGTTACTTATTCTTCATTTGTCCACAATTCTTGTCTCCTTTAGACTTACTTTTCTTCATACCACTTTATCCTCTAAAATCTTCTCAAAGAATGAAAGGATACAGTGTTTAAAGTATTTTAAAATGTTAAGTAGAAAACACTACAACAATGGTAACTCCTTTTTCATCTTTTTCTATTTTGGTGAGTATCTTAATGTGCATTGGTTAATACTGCACATTAGATACAAATTGCTAGGAAGATATTCCTCCATGCTAGTGAACAGTCTTTTAACTATATTAACCACAGGTTGGTATTTATAAATACTGCAGAGTACTTAATTAACCTATTCATATTTGGAACTGGCACACTCCATAAATAGTTTGGCTGGATGAGTACAAGTAAGGAAGCTTGTGCTAATTATGTTGCATATCTGTGAGGGCTAAAGCAGTTGCAATCTTTGCCTTTACATATTGTATCCTTCCTTTGTTGTATGATAGTTATACTCGAATTATATAAAAAATAGTTTGGTCATATAGTTCTCTCCATTGTAGAAAGGAACTTTTTTCATCTTTTTAATATTCAAAATCACATGGACTATTCCTGGAAAGTCAGCACAGCATTTATAGTCAGCAACCATAGAAAATCTTGCCTTTTGATTTCCTTAAACCTGCCTTCCACTCTATTCTTTGCCTTGGTTTGCTCTCATCACTAGTATTGTTACCCTGGCCATACTCAGAGATTTTGTCTCTATTTCTGGACATTGTAGCCTTTCTTTTCATTAGATTCTTCTCCTTTTTTTTAAATTTTATTTTTTGGTCAAACCACATGGCATGTGGGATCTTAGTTCTTTACTGTTGCTAAGTCACTTCAGTCGTGTCCGACTCTGTGTGAGCCCATAGACGGCAGCCCACCAGGCTCCCCTGTCCCTGGGATACTCCAGGCAAGAACACTGGAGTGGGTTGCCATCTCCTTCTCCAATGCATGCAACTGAAAGTGAAAGTGAAGTCACTTAGTTCTTGCCCCCTGACTTGAAACTGCAGAGTCTTAACCATTGGACTACCCTGGAAGTCCCAGATTCTTCTCCATCTTAATTCTTTCCTAACCTGGTATATGTGTACTCCCCTACTCCTTGTCATATTTTATTAACACCTCCTTGTAAATACATCTTCTTTTGCTGACTTGTTCTCTTCACCACTAACTGGAAAATCTCAGAATCACTTAATCTATTAATCTCAGTCTATTAATGTATTGATCTATCTATCCACATGCATTCACCTGTCCATCCACCTATCCATCTTCATATCCAATGAATTTATCCATTCTTAGTTAAAACTATAATTTTCATGTTTGCAGTTCCCAAATCCTCCACTAATTTTATATCTTCCTTTCTCTATAAGATATAGTGACTGGGAAATTTCTCTAATTTTAAATCTTACTGTGCCTATAACCAAATTTAATTCCCATTTTAATAATGTAATTAGATATCAATGGCATGTCAATTTTAAAAGAGGGTTTGGAATGATTTTATAGAAGTACATACAAAATAATCATATTTGCTACTGGGAACTTAAATTGGTCAGTCTGAATGGAAAGCAGTTTGACAATAGTTATCAAAAACACAAACACACTTATCCACCAGCCATAAATTCCACTTCTAAGAGTCTAACAAGATATATGTACACACATACTAAATGATATAAATGGGCTCCTTGCGGTACTTTTTGTAATTGTCATTGTTTGTAGTTACATTGAAAACAAATATGCAATGGTAGAAAATTGGTTAAACAATTATTTTCACCCATAGTGGGCTATCATTCAGCCATGGAAAACACTGAAGAGGCCACATACTGATGTGGAATGGCCTTCACCAAATTATGTAAATAGGGAACACATTTGGGAGAGGAGAAGTAGCTAGCTAGATAGGTAGGTAGATCATAAAAAGACATGTCAGTTTGCCTTTATGCCTCTTGGGGTATTATAGATCTTTGAGAAGATTCACAAGAAATCGATTGTATTAGTTGATTTGAGAGAGACCTGGATGGCTGCAGGACAGAGACGAGGGGGAGACTTCTGACCATACACCCTTCTGAATCTATTGGATTTTGAACCATGCAGCAATACATCTCTTTAAAAATCATAAAAAATAAATGATACCATGAAAATATGAAAGTGAATTGGAACGATGGGAATTAAGTATAGAAAAATATGATGAGATGATAAGATAAATAACAGTGGTAAGGACAACATACATAATTTCTATCTTATTATTGTTTCTACCTTATTTTCTCTCAGGAAAGTTAGACCCTTTAATTTTCACGCCTCGAATGACCCATAGATTCCATTTAAAAAATAAAAAAATAAAAAAATAACAAGTAAGATCTAAACATACAAGAGCTCTTGTAAATGAGATGTTGTGGGAGATTTTGTACCAGACCCTCAAAAAATGCCTATGATGAATAAAGTTCTAAATTTCATGAGGTTTATTCTTATAAAGCCTCTCAAAATATTCCAAAAGTATAATGCCTAAACTCAATTCAATAAAATAAAATCTTTGAGATGCTACACAATGGGATATAGATTCACAAGGAGAGATTTAGAAATGTTTTTCACATCGTGGATTGACACCATTTAGTGAATCATAAAGTTAACTTAGTGAGTCACAGCTTGTATTTTTAAAAAAGAAAGAAGAGAATGCAATATAAAGGAATATCAGTTTTTATAACAGTCAGTGAGGGTATTTTCATGAAATGTGTGTGCAGCTTGCACATGTGATAGTTACATAAGGCTTTTTCTTATTGTAAGCTACAAAAACCTTTCAAAGTGACTGTATTTAGAGGGGGAAGAATGAATTTCATATTCCCTAGGTTTTTATAGGTAAAAATGAATAGACAATTTGAGGTCCATATGCCAATAATAGTAACATTTATTGAAGATATATTATCGTAATCAGTCCGTATGTTATGCATTTTATAGGCAAGATCTAATTTAATTTTTACAGCAGTATCATGGGATAGGAGATATTAATGGTAACAATTATTTTGAAATTAGAAAACTCAGGATAACAGAATCTTTGCAACTTGCCAAAGATCTCAAAGTTTGCACTTGGAAGGACCCGCTCAAGCCTAGGTAATCTGACTTCCTAGCTGAGTTTCAAACTATGCTTCTATGACATTTTTAGCCTAAACATATAAATCTTTGATGGTGTTTATACTATTGTTTGGCTGCCCAGGAGGCTCACTGATAAAGAATCTGCCTGCCAAGCAGGAGATGCAGGTTTGAAGATTCGATCCCTGGGTTGAGAAGATCCCCTGGAGGAGAAAATGACTACGCACTCCAGTATTCTTGGCTAGAGAATCCGATGGACAGAGGAGCCTGGCGGGTTACAGTCCATGTGGTCTCAGAGTTGGACATGACTTAGCGACTAAACAACAGCATATTAGTGTTTACAGCCTCTGTTGATTTCTACCCTGCAGTGTTTAGATCAGCCCTCTGCATCAACAGTTCACAGCTCTAGCTTCATGTTTGAACTACCACAGGATTCTTTTCTGAAGCCTCTCTCTCCTCTGATCTAGCCGAAGTGTTGACAACAGAGTGTCTTTCTCTAGAGTCATTGTAATGTTGTCATTCTGTAGTAATAGCATTTAGTGTCTTAACTGCCTCTTTTATCAAATCACAATACCATGGGAAAGTTGCTTAATTTCCTTGCATACAGTTATACTCCTCTGTAAATAAGGATAATATTATTTCACAATGTTTAAAGGGTCAAAAAAGATAATGTATGTAAAACAACACACTGCCTGGGAAATGGAAGGGACCCAGTAAAGAGGAACTACTTTTACTAAGGTAATAGAATATAATATACATTTAATACTAATTTATCCAACATGCATTTAAGTACCTATTTTTAGTGATTTTTTTTTTTACCTAATTGTGCTTCCTGGCAGGCCTTTTATTCATTTCTCCTTCTTACCTCTTTTGGTTTTTGTCTCCAAATCTATTAGCTGGCCTCCAAATCTGAATTCATCATTCTTGACTTTGACCTTCGAAATGTCTAGTCTGACGTGTTCTCTTCACTGTGGGCCATGGTTCATTTCATTTAAAACTCTATCCAGAACTCAAGGCCTTCACAGAACTTCCCAGCTAATAGCAATTTATTCAGTAATTAAGCAATTTCACTGCATATGTCTGTGTGTAGTTGGGCTTAGCTCTAATTATATCTCCATATGCTAAAAGCCATGAAAATATTCCACGTGGCATGTAGTTCACTGAAGTTTGTCAAGCTTTTACATTAGATTTAAAATTCCCAGGGAAGGGTCATGTTTATTAGTTATTTATACCTTTTATGGGATTCTATCCAGTTTTCTGAACAGCAAAGTTATCCTTCATAATTCTCAAGCCCTTGGTGTTTCGGTAATGTTCCTTGTTGAGAAGGATATAAATGGTATCACAAAATCTCATTTCCCTTATTGACCACCAACAAGGACTCTGATTTCATTTTCAGATAACATTCTTATATCCTTCCTTGAACTCTTTTACCACTTTATTCCACCCTAAAATATATGCTTTTGTTCCCTTCTCCAGCAAGGGAATGACATATAACATGATGTTTTTAATGATTGTATTGATATATAGTCTAATTTTTAGTATTAGGTATTTTGTGATCACTTTAAGAAGCTGTGCCAAAAGGTTGTGTGGGCAGCATGAATCTCAAGGGGCTTCAGCAATATTATCTTGGCTTAGAAGAATAGCATGTTTATTGACTATTTCTCTAAGCAATAGAAAGTCTTTATTGAGTAGTGAATACTTTCAATGTTGCATTTCATATCTGCAGGATTAAACAGGTTATATGCAAAATAAATCTGGTAATATCAGCTTGGCTCTGTCCCATCCCATAAACCTCAGCTCACGTAAAGCTGCAAGATTGATTTCTCAATATTCAATTTCTCAGTGGAGCAAATAGTCGAGACATGCATTAGACTTTCTCTTTTTAAAAAAAGGCTTTAGCATTTGCCTCTTCATGCATAATGGTATTGGCTAAATCTTAATTTGCTTTGGATTTTCCCCATCTTTTCCATGTCCCACATTATCTCCACAGTCAGTGAGAATTTAGTGCATGGAAGAGTCACAGAGATCTACCATAGAACAGAAATCTATATTTTTTAAAAAGTCCAAGGTACTTTATAAACTCAAGGCTTAATTTTACCACCTTCTCTCAGGCAACACTCTCATTGAGATCAGTGGGAAGTTGGTTCAATTGGAGCCAGTGAAATCCAATGCAGCCAGCATGGAGAAATAACTTTACCTATTACTCCTGTGCTAATATTGAAATCTAGCTACTTCTGATCTGGATGAAGACATACCAACGCTGCACAACAGGTGAAGGGAAGAAACAATACTATTTTCAGTGGTTTTTCAGTATGTTTTATACTTTGAGCTATAAAGTGCCCAGGGAGGTTTGTTCCTTCTCAACACAAAATAAAATTGGAAATATGTTGGAATGCAATTTGCTAAAGGCACAGTATACTGTTAGAACACATTATTCTAGCATTATCATTTATGTGTAGTTTATGTGTAATATCTTGAACCATTCTAGGTGCAGCTTATTTGTACTTTTAAATTCAAAAGCAGTAATTGTTTTCTGTTAAAGACTAAGGGAGCATGAAGTAGCTACTGATGACTTCACTATTTTGTGCATATTTGTAAATATACATATACATATATATATGAACATTTATATATTTAAGAGGGGACATAGCCTTACAGTGAGAGAACACCCTAGGCAGGAAGGAACAGTGATCACAGCTGCCTTGTCTCTCCTCCAGGGGTTTCACCTTTCTGTCTGTTTGAGCCTCAGCCTCAGCAGCTGCTGAGAAAGGAAAAGAAGGGGAGTGAATGTTCTCCAGCTGAGATGGCAGCTGCCATCACCTCGCCTGTGCCCTCCAGCTTTCTAATCACACGGTGGAAAATTTTCAAGGGGAAGTTTACTAGAAAAGTAGAAGGAAAACAAAACAAAGCCCCAAGCCAAGATATCAGTATACAGAAACAGACACAATTCCAGAGAAGAGCTCCTTTAAATCTTAAGGTCTGTCCACAGACTGGCATTTCTGGCCTTGACCTCAGCAGCACAAGCCATGCCTCTAATGAAACATCTATCCAACCAAACTGTGTAGCCCTAAGTCCATTCGTCTTGTTTGCTGTTTGATCTGAATATTGTCCAGACCTTCTTGACTGTGTGCTTTCCCCGCTCTCCTAGCATGGGGACCTTGAATATTCTTCATTAACTCAAAAGACTCAATGCTATGTCCACTTGCTTTTACTTTCTACTTACACTTCCAGCCTCTCCTGCAGGTCTTGGCCCCAAAGGAGGAGGGAACAGCTCATTCTGATCCACAGTGTTTTCTTCTTGGGCTTCAGGCCACATGAGATGAGTGGCTACCACCGTGAGTGTGGTCCCAGCCTTTATTTTGTTAGATAATCTCAGAAGTCTTAAAATTCCTGCTTTGTTTTTGACCCTTTTAGGACTTCCTGTCCAGTTGTTCTGAAGTAAAGTTGATCATCTTACTCACATTGTTCCTTATCCGAGTCCGTGTAACCTGAGTTTAATGTGTGGCTTCAACTCAGTTTCTTCATTTGAACTTGTCAGTGGTCACCTGGATTTACTCTCATGAATCACAATCCCAGCTTGTATAATAGCTTCTTCTATCAGACCTTGTACAAACGGTTGGATCATCCATCAAGGTCTTTATCCTTCCCAGAGAAATGCTTCTAACTGTGACTACTTCTGCAGATTTGCTCAGGTAGCACATTTAAGCCTCTCTGCTCGATTTGACTCACTATAATTCAGAGCTTAAAAAAAGAAAGAAAGAAAGAATGTCATTCTAAAACTCATTTTTTCTTTTTAAATTAAATTGTAATGTGGTGAAACATGATATTTAGAAAGGAGAAAACTCAATACAAGTGTGAAATGTAGATTTTGTAAGGCAATTAGTTATAGATACATTTTGACACATGGGATAGAATCTCATTTAAGTACACAGACCCTTGAAGTATAAGATTAGACCCACCATTTTGCTTCCAGAAAGACTTCCCTTAACATCCTTATTTTTGTCCACATAGAAAGCTGGACAGATGTTAGACCTGAAAGTATGGGAATGGTTATTTTAGTCAATCCAGTCCTTCCTAATCCATGTTCAATCATAAAAAATGTATTATTATTATCTTTCATTCTAAAGCTTCTCTTCTCAACCTTTTAAACTCTTGTGATGACATTAGTCCTGGCTCTTCCCAAACCCTTCTAGACATTTTCCCTGGCTTCATTTTATTCCTTGCTTTATTCTTATATTTGTATTCTTCAGTATGTCCTTAAAATCATGACTTTTATATTGTTCTTTCAGTTATATTTTCATTCATATTTGCCATCTCTCATCCATTCAGTGAGTTTTCCTTCCTTTGCTGCCATCATCCTCTAACATACATACCATCCCATTCTCAATATACACAAATGGTACCTCAGCTAAAAGTAAACTCTTCATCCTCAGATGATAAGGATAAAGATCTTATCACACTCTTCTTTGTATTCCCTGTGCTTCGCAGAGCTTAAACATGCAGTAGGTTATCAAAATGAGAATAAGATGACGCATGAACAAAAACAAATAATTATGAACATTATGTTGGCTCTAAACTACTCTGAAAATGTGACTTTGGCCTCTCAGCCTTTTCTCACGCTCTTATTTCACACCCTAAATATGACCTCCTTCCTCTAATAACCTTGGACTAACTCAAGACCCATCCTTCTTTAAAAACTTTTCTTACTGTGCTTTATCATATTCCTTCTCTGCCTCTGCATAAGCTGAGCCATGCCTCACAGTCTGGCCCTTGATTACGCACTCTCTTTTATGGTTCTATAATTGTTTCAAAGTATGTAAATCTCAGCTGCTCACACTGACAGCGCTATACCTTGTCAAGGGCAAGGACGGTGTCTGCTGTCTGCCACGCACACCTATTGCAGCGCTAGATCTGCAGAGGGAGACAGTTGTGGATATGGCCCCCCAGCTGAATGAAGTCAACCTTCACAGCTTCTAAAAGCAGAACGTTGACCTTGCCAACTGAGAGTGTGGTAGCCAAAGCAAGTGGATGGCTCTTTCTTCAGCAGCAGGGAATGGCTGCACTCCAGGATCTGGGGAGGATGTGTCCTTGAACTGACTGCTCTCTGGCTCCTTTTAAAACTCCATTTGAGTGACAGCATATTCATAGGAAAAATCTATGGCAACCATTCCCAGATTTAGGTGTTTTTTCCAGCTACATTAGAACATTTGGAGACCTTTTTAACATATAAATTCCAACTCTATGCTGACTCACGGGCTTCCCTGGTGGCTCAGAGGTTACAGCATCTGCCTGCAATGCAGGGGACCTGGGTTCAATCCCTGGGTCAGGAAGATCCCCTGGAGAAGGAAATGGCAACCCACTCCAGTATTCTTGCCTCCATCTCGGGGATGGAGAATCCCATGGATGGAGAAGCCTGGTGGGCTACTGTCCATGGGGTTGCACCAGGAGATTTCTCACCTTGACCTTGGTTTCCTCTATTCCAAGCTTTCCTGGATTTCCTTATAAATGTGCTTCCCCAGGTTTCTATTTTGGGACAGGAGTGGTCGTGGTGTGTGGTGGTCAAGAACATTGCCTTGGGAGTCTCACTGTGGGTTCAGCTTCTGTCTTCTTCATGAAATAGCTGCCTACCGTTCATCAAGATACCCAACTTAAAAGCCTGTTTCTTCATTTGTGTAAAGGGGAAGTGACTGCTTGTTGCTCAGGGACAATTTAGGAAAAAACACTTAACATTGTCTCTCTTATAGAATTAAATAAAGGTTAGCTACTTTTTATTATCTAAAATAGCCTTATGACCATTTGTTACACTAAAATAACTAATCTGTATTTAATATGAACATGCTTTTGTATATTCTGTAGAAGTATTACTGACATTACTACACAGTAAATTTTAAAAGAGGAGGAATGATCTTCTTAAATTTTTATAAAACTAATAATGCTTCTATCTCCATAAAATCTGCTATAGGTTATAATACTTGTAATAGATTATTAAAAAAAAGATGGTAGGCTATGTTTTATCAGATGATAAAAATTAGATAATTCAATTTTTTTAATGTATTTCTTTCATTGTCTGAAAGTTTGGAATTAAAGTTTATGATTACTCCCTTTATCTATGTTAACAGGAGAAGTGGAGATAGTTAACTTCTCATTCACCTACATGGATTATGGTTTTATATTTTTAGTACATTAGTCTTGTTCTCACTTCAAAAAATGTTTTTAAGAATAGGCTCCCCTACAAAAAAGTGAATAGTTGTTGAGGTGAATCTTAGTTTGTCAGAAGGTAGTCATTTAATTAATTTTTAAATTTAATTTGAAAAAGAGATCAGAGATTAGAGATTCATCTAACTAGAGAAATTAAAATATAACAATAAAATAACTTCCTCTTCATCCAGAGTCTCCTCTATTTTCTCTATCCAGTCACAAATAACCATTTAATTAATATATGTCAGTAGACTTTCAAATGTTCTTGATATATATAAAAACAATCATGACTATATATCATTGGATGCATTTTACATAAAAGGCAAATACTGTGCTATTCTGCACAGTGTTTTGCATCTTGCTTTTTTTTTTCCTGAAAGATCTTCTAGTGATTTAGGTCATGCAGATCAGTGCATGCAAAGCTACTGCATTCATCTTTGCAGCTACATATTATCTCACTATATGGATTTCCATCATTTGTATAGTCAGTTCATTTGAATTATTTACAATTTTGTGTTATTATAAACAACAACATAATGAGTAATTTCATACATAAATCTTTTTTATATGCACTTATATCTGCAGGGTAAATCCTCTGAATTAGAATTGCTGTGTCAAAGAGTATACTCACTTATCATTTTGATAAATATTATTAAGTAGCCCTCAATGGAAGAACACAGAAGAACATTTGTCTGTTTCTTCAGACTCACCAAGGTACTATTATCAAACTTTTGGATTTTGCCAGTTAAATGGGCTTTGTTAAAAGTAAAATTAGGCATCTTTTTATATATTTAAAGGTGATTTGCATTTCATGTTTTGTTAACTATATATTTGGCCTTTGTCCGTCTTTCTGTTGGATTGTGAGCCTTTTTCTTGTCAGTTTCTTAGGAGTCCTTTATTATTAGAGAAATTAGCTTTCAGTGATGCGCAGCAGCTATGTCCCCCTTGGTTTGTCATTTGTCTTTTGATAGTTTTTATTTTTAAAAGTTGCAGAGTCTGTTGTTATTATCTATCATACACTTAGGAATTGTTCTAATGAATTTAGTCAAAGTCAGTAAACTGTGGAACAGCAGAGTTTTATCTCAGTTCTTTGAACACTTAGGGTTCCATAAGGTGTGTCTATGGAGTTTCTTGAAATATAGTATGATCATGGTTTAGATGTTAAAAATGTGTGTGTGTTGTCTCCATCAGATCACACTACAAAACAGTACCCAATGGTGGAATATCAAAACATGAAGGTATGTAGAAATTTACACAAGTTGAAAAGCAATCTCAAAAATATGATACATCTCTAAACTATGGGGAAAAGGATTTTAGATTCATTTCATTTCAAATACTCCAGTTTTATGTCTGAATAGTCTGCTAGACCCCAATATTACCTTTTGAAAAAACATTTGAGCTTCATTTGTAAAGGAAACTTTACCAGGAGCCCTAACGTGGAGCTCCTGTGGTTGAGAGCAGAATGTAGGCAATGATTGGCAGTGGTTCTTTTGTCTCTCCTTTATCTCTGTTCTTTCTTTTCCCCTTCATCTTCCTGTACCTGGCAGCAACTGACTCACTCAGAAGGACCAGAAGACCCCACTGATGCAATTTCAAAGCCATGGCTTTAGTCTACCTTTTAATCCTAAGAAGAATGCAATTTAAGAATAAATAATGCATTAATAAAAAGTGCCAACTCTTTTAAAAATCTATCCCAAAACTTTCTTTGCTTGTGTATCCTCAAATCTTTCTACCCTTGCTTAATGGAAATCCTTCTTTGGGTATAATCTAAAGCACCAATTTTGTATAATTATCTTCTTAATCTATTTTTATAGTAACCAGATTCATAACATTTCTAGAGGTTTTGTGGTGGGGAGATCTTTAGGACTACCACATAGAGCCACTAGCAATGGAGGAATCGACTCTGCACTGCCTCTGGTCACAGTCACAGTCTAATCATACAGAGTTAACTGCCTTACAAGCAGCTGCTTTCATGTTCCAGGTCTTACTCCTAGAAAGTTCCCTCTCATATTGAACTTCCTGTGCTTTCTACTCATTAATCTAACCTTGGCCCTCCACTGAGTAACTAGATGACCACGTGGATTTAGTTACTGGAAGAAAGGAATCACCTTTCTTCAATAAGGACAAATTATCATATCCCCACTTTCATCCTATTTTCCAATTTTCTGTTCACCAAAGTACATTTTGTTGCTCCTACCACTCTAGTTCAAGCTGGAGAGACCCCTCACATTCCTGATTAGTGTCCTATTGGCTCACTTTGGTGTGCAGACCATTCCTTTCAAAAGCTGCAGGGCCAGAGAAACACAGTGCTGCATGTGGGACTGGCCAGTGCAAAGATCATGAGGCTGGGTAATCCACGTGGTCTAGATAGTACCTTTTCTGTCCTTTTTAAAATTTTTTTCCATCTTTTCTGATTCTTTCATTTGCCTTGAAATCTGAATCATCTAAATTTGTCAAGGAGTAGTACATAAAATTTAGTCCATATAGAAGGCATCCCATCCTTTTAAACTGGAAGGGTAGCTAGTGGTCACTTAGTCCACTAGTGGTCATTTTACAGATGGAACGAAAGTTTAACAGAAGGTACAGGGCAGGAGAACTTTCTGAATGTTCATGTCTTCCTTAATGGCTGTATACAACAGAGCATTCAGAAGACCTACAGCCATCTGTCTTTCAACAGCAACTTTAACAGCTCACTCACCCCGCTGCCACATGTGGTAGACAGAATAATGACCCTCTACAGATAAAAGATATCTGTGTCCTAAGCCCCATTATTTGTAACTATTTTACCTTATATGGTGAAAAAAAAAAAAAACTTTTCAGATATGACAAGGTTCAAAACCTTCAGCTGGAGTGATTATCCTGAGTTGTATAGGTGAATCCAGTCTATTCACAAGAATCCCTGAGAGGAGAGAAACTTTCCTAGCTGTAGTCAGAAGATGAAGAGAGAAATAAGCATCAGAAATATGCAGTGTTGCTGGCTTTGTATCAATAGATGCAATAAGCGAGCCAGCCAGGCGCCAAGGAATTAGGCCAACACCAGAAGCTGGAAAAGGCAAGGAAGCAGGTTACCCCCTAGAATTTCCATAAAGGAAAGGAGACCTACTAACAACTTGGTGTTAGCTTAGTGAGACCCACATTAGACTGCTACCTTACAGAATTCCAAGATAATAAATGTGTGCTGTTTGAAGGCACCAAGTTTAGGGATAATTTGTTATAACAGCAGTAAGAAGCTAATATACCAGAAAAACGCCAATACTAAGCCAAATGCATTCACAGCTTTTTAAGCCTCAAGCATTAAAAATATGCAGTGTGTGCCAAGTACTATGGAGCCAAATTTGCTTTGTTTGATCACCATATCCTCATAATGAGCAAAGCTCTTGTAGAAATTGCATTAATAACTCAGAGCACCATTTAGTTATCATTACTTCAGTGTGTTAGCTGTTATCCTGCTGCTGATGGCTTAAATCTCCTAAGTCATTCTCAGGGAATTGCTCCTGTGTTGAGAACAGTATCAATTTACATTAATCTTTCATATGATCATTTTTAGGAAGCATGTTTATAGAGTACTTTGGAGCCCTCTCTGTTTTACACCTGGGTTCACATGGTGTTCACTTCCAAAATAAAGGCCAATTTATACCAAGTAAGTACATCTCTAAGCCAAGTTAGGGTTCTGTTAATTTAGAAAATGCTTGAAGATAGCAAAATTTTCCCTGAGAAGTTGAGAGCAACTGAGACTGCCTCAGAACCTTTTGCCAAAAAATTGTTTTGTTAATGCACTGCCACCTGGGTTCTCCATCCATGAATTTACACAATCCAGTGGCTTGTGGCCTTGAGCTTTCAAAGAAAACTAATTCTTACTACTTATTGAGTAATCATTTTATACTGGGTTAGGGGCCAGTGTCTAAACATATAGTTGCACATTTAATTACCAGAACTGTATGTAGATGATATTGTTAAGCCTTGTTTCACAGATGAGGAAACTGAGACTTGGTGAGAATAAATGGCTTAACTCAAGTTTACAGACTTTATAACTGTTGAAACAGATCTCACACCATGGCAGTCTGACCCCAGAGCCTGTGCTAATTCGGTTTTTGCATGCTGATTCAATGTGTGTGTGTGTGCCCATCACATCTTTTTGGTGAATAGTCATTCACCATTCTGTAGTCTCCAGAATATGGTGGAAATTTGGCAAGGTTTTTTGAATGGATACGTGAGTGAATCAATGAATTCTTGAAACAGAGAGAGAGATAATGAAGAAGAACTTGTGCTTGGATCTTCACAGTAGCATCTGGGAAAGCTTGCATTTTTGATTAGGAAGATCAAATTAAGCTAAAAGAAATTTAAACACACACACAAAAAAAAATACAAGTAATTATTTTACATGTAAGTTTTTATACCTGGGTTTTATCCTCTCTCCCCCAGTCCTGTAAACATACCCACCCACCACATCCCGTACACACACATACGGTTGGTGAAGTACAGTGCAGGCCTCTGTAAGAGAACAATTCCTTATCCCCATTCAAAATACATAAATATTCCTAAGCAGAGGATGATGCTTACTTGGTATCTGTACAAAAAAGCATATAGGATTTAGCATTAGCTTTGGAGTAGTCGTTGACACAATGCTGAAACACTAAGCTGCTATAAATTTTGTGTGACAGATAAGCTTCAGAGATGTTAAAGTTTTTCCTTTAACCAGATTGTCACCAGAAGTCACCAGATCGAACCTTTTTAATGCTGTGATTTTCAAACTATTTGATTGATTTTTACCATCAGAATGCACCCTCAGTTTTTAGACAGTTTCTTCGGAATCTAGGCTATAAAGACAGATAAAAGAAGAGGAGCCGCTTTGAATGAAGTGGGGATGAGGGACCCGGGCCCACCCATATTCAATTCCAACTTCCAAACTGCCTCTGTTGAAATCTAAGTGTTCATGAAAGCCTGTATAAAATCTGCTGTATTAATAATTTTATCCCTTTGCTAAGTTCTTCAGACTGCTATGAACAGCTGGAAAGTATTGTGTAGGGTTTATTGCATCATCCATTTTATAATCCATTACTTGGGTTATATAAATGTATGCGTTTTCACCAGCATACGTTAAATATTTGATATTTCTGAGGTTGATTTTATGATTTGCTTTTTCCCCTGGAGATTCCAGGAATCAAAGTTAGGTGGCTGCTCTCAGATAGCTACAGTCTGGGTCACATGGAGATTTTTGGGAGGTAGGACCTGCATTGGCACCCCACTCCAGTACTCTTGCCTGGAAAATCCCATGGACGGAGGAGCCTGGTGGGCTGCAGTCCATGGGGTCGCTAGGAGTTAGACACGACTGAGCGACTTCACTTTTCACTTTCATGCATTGGAGAAGGAAATGGCAACCCACTCCAGTGTTCTTGCCTGGAGAATCCCAGGGACGGGGGAGCCTGGTGGGCTGCCGTCTATGGGGTACCACAGAGTTGGACATGACTGAAGCGACTTAGCAGCAGCAGCAGCAGGATCTGCATGCAAAGCTGCTTTAGTTGGGTCGGACTACTTGTGATCCTATAGCTTTGTAGCCTGCCAGGCTCCTCTGTCCATGGGATTCTCCAAACAAGAATACTCAAGTGGGTTGCCATTTTTTTCCTCTGACCCAGGGATCGGAGCCACGTCTCTTATGTCTCCTGCATTGGAAGGTGGGTTCTTTACCATGAGCTCCATCTGGGAAGCCCAGGATGTAGGTCCTACTTCTGATGTAATGTCTGACACTTGGAACAGGCAAAGACGCAGGGGGAGGACTCCTACCCACTTGTCTTATATACAAGAAGTTCTCAGTTCAGATTTGATGGGTGGATGATTGAGGTCAGAACCCTTGTTGCATGATGAAAAACATTAAGAATCAAGTTCAACAGTGAATAAATATTTTTGTAAGAAAATTATAATTGATATGGTTTTCACCCCTTCATTATGTGTTCAAGATTGGCAATAATAGGGCTTAGTATTTATTGAGCAGGTCCTAAATGTGTCAGAACCACACACTGGCCTATTAGAAATGATATCCCATGATCCTCACAATAACCTTGATAGGAATTACAATTATTATTCACATTTACAGAAGAGAAAACAAATAAGAAAAGTTAAGCAATGTGCCCAAATCTAGAACCCTGTACTCTGACAGCCTCCTTGCTGAGTCAGTGCATAATCTGTGAAGAATTGGGTTCTGTTTTGACTTGAGCCATGCTTGGAATTAAAGTTACACCAAAAAACAGCGAAAGAAAATTCTCATCAGTTCAAAGAGCATATCTGATCATTTATGACAATAAAAATGTATTCTGCTGCTACTGCTGCTAAGATGTTTCAGTTGTGTCCGACTCTGTGCGACCCCATAGACAGCAGCCCACCAGGCTCCCCCGTCCCTGGGATTCTCCAGGCAAGAACACTGGAGTGAGTTGCCATTTCCTTCTCCAATGCATGTAAGTGAAAAGTGACAGTGAAGTCGCTCAGTTGTGTCTAACTCCTAACGACCCCATGGACTGCAGCCTACCAGGTTTCTCCGTCCATGGAATTTTCCAGGCAAGAGTACTAGAGTAGGGTGCCATTGCCCTCTCCATAATGTATTCTAGATTATCCCAAAAGGGGGGGAAAGACCTAGATCTTGTTAAGTCAGTTGCTTACCTTTTCTCTCTCTACCATTATACTCTTTCTCTAGAACCTAGAACCATTCTACTGAATTCTAATGCAAATTCTGATATACGTTTTTATGGACTCTGAAATTAGACTGTTTGACAGAAGACATGATGCCCTTTGTTTTGAAAACCCAGCTGCATCCCTGGGTTCATTTAATCCCTTCACATGCAGGAAAACAATGGCATGTCTTTGCCAGTCTCCCTCTGTTTCCATGGATGATGAAACTGCCCCTAAATTGTCCTGAAACACAGAAAACTCATTAACTACTGTTGCAGCAGGACTGGGGTGGCCATGGAATGCACTTTTGGGAGGCTGGGGAAAGATGGTCTTGCCTACTGAAGAGAGAGAGCAGCAGGACTAAAGTGGTTCCTAAAGTGGCAGCTGCCTGTAACTCTGGAGATTAGTACATTCCCACAGCCTTACATTGTTGTGGCAGGAAAATGTGCCCATTGGAGTCAAACAAGCTAGATATGTCCTTTCAAACTCCGTGCTGATACTTAATACCCAGAAATTGGGGCAGTTTATTGAGCTCATCAAATAACGAGAATGATGCCTTTAAAAGTTTCACATTTACATAGCCCTCCAAGGAAGGAAAGAGAAATCATACGAGTGGACAAGATAATCCCAGTGAGCGTGGCCTTGTGATTATTTCCCTCCTTTTCCTTGCTGCAAGAGACACCAAGATTTCTCTCCTCTGCCTTCACATACTGAGGAGTACGTGGGTGGCAAGCATCTGCTGTGGTACCCGGGAAGTGTGATGCTGCTCTGCAGCAGACTGGCCGGTGTGAGTGGTGGCAGGAGACCAGAAGCCAAGATGTGTCAGGAGCAGCTTGCAGGGTGTTAGAAGTCTGGAATTTTTATTGGCCTTTATGAAAAAGAGTAGAAAAGGGCCGCATCTCTACAGCCATATTGAACTGTCCTCGTAGAAAATCTAAATCCGAGTTTGAA
Organism: Aepyceros melampus; assembly: GCA_006408695.1. NCBI lineage: Eukaryota > Metazoa > Chordata > Mammalia > Artiodactyla > Bovidae > Aepyceros > Aepyceros melampus. The sequence continues at coordinate 31,308 of SJXQ01000830.1, read as the reverse complement.
CTCAAATCCTCCTTCTCTCCCTTTCTCCCCATGCATCCTCTGTTTTATTTTGTTAAGCCTTGTGAAATCTCTTGTCCATCATGTTTTATAGACTTCCTCCTAACCAAGGACATCTCCTTGCCCCTTTGAACCACACAAATATTTGCAGTACTTTATGGAGTCAGCCCCTTTGCCTTACTTTGGTTAGCAGACTACAGCCTGTCACGATGATAGCTTCCGGTCCCTGGCTTCTCATTCCTGACAGGCTGAAAAAAAAAAAAAAACCAGGTTAGAAAAAACAGGCCCGGAGAAACAGGCCATGCTAAAAATAAAGCAACTAAAATGTAATGACATTTTCCATGCAGATTCACAACATACTAATGGACAGCCTGTTTTGATTTTTTCTTTTTTTAAATTTTATTTTTCAGGCTTTGGAGTTGTGTCTGTACTGTGTTCCTAATAGGGCCTGACAAACAAATTGCTTATGGGTCTGAAGTCCTAGGGAATAGAAATGCATTTTCAACACGGCTTATAGAAAATAATAAACCAGAAGACAAAGGAAACTAAACTCTTTTAAGAAGCAATGCTGTACCTTTCTTCTTTAGAAAAATCACGTTAGCAATGATTAGGACAGAAATTACTTGAGTAAAGTAAATCTCAAACAAGAAGCACTTACCTATCTTTGGATACATGAAAATAACAACAATATTGTGAAGACACCTGTCATGGCAGTTTTTAGAAAAAGCAGCCTCATAATAGCCTTAAAACAGAGGTTTATTAAGTATGAAATTCTTCAAAAATCAGTTTTCTTATGATTATTTCGATGTAGACATTGGCTCTGAGTTTTTATAGAAAGCAGCTGCATTTTTTAAGTAGAGCATTTTAAATCATGACAAGAAAGGGCTGAGAAAGTAGAATTTTGGCCAGAATTGACAAGAGGCCACTTTCTCTTCCCTACTGGAGAGAGCTAGGTATTAGAAACAAAATAACAAAACCCCCCAAACAAGCAAACAAACACTGGAAGAGGTGAGGGAGTTTATAGAGAATTTATTCCTTTTTCTGCTTCTTTTCATTTTATTTGTTCCAGCTCTAAAACAGTATCAGTAGTTGGTAGAAGGAGATCGCTCTAGTAAGGCATGATGATAAAGTGAGACTGCTTTTCTTTCCTTGCTTGGATGGACTTATCACATTGAATTTATGGTGAGGCATCTGTTTTAATTATTTTGTTTTAGTAGGCATTTATTTCCATTTACAATTAGTTATGATCTTTCTTAAACACTTTCCAAGTTTAAACATCTTTCAAATGTGGGGATCCACTTGCTTTTGAAGGAAGAAGATAATAATATGAAGAGAATAATGATGAGGCAGCCTTTCTCTCTGAAGAGACTTGAGAATCTAGGTTCGCTACAACATAAAAACATGAAAAGAACTTTTTTTTTTGACAAAAAGAGAAAGGCTATAGGGCTGATGACTAGTGTATAAGTGGCATCATGAGACCTTTCTCCACTGAGTTCTCTGCCAGCAGACATGAGAGGCGCGTTGATGGGCACCTGATGATGTCAGCACCCTGCTGACTAGGGACCACTGATTCTCATGCAGCCATTAGTCAAACTTTGTCTTAGGTGGGGTTTGCCAGAGCCCTTTCCCCTTGGGTACCCATTAAGGATCTGACTGAAGAGCCTCAAAGTGAAAATATTTCTAGAATTATCCTGTGGTCTTTATAGCTGTTTCCCCAAGGAAGGAGGGAGAGTGAATTTCTCGGCCACCATTATTTAGCTGTTAATGTTGCATTTCCTTGCCAAGAGAGGATTGAGACAAGCTGGTTTTCTGAAGGGCTTTCAATAAAATATTGGATGGATGCATTCTGCTACTATATACCCCCTCTAGCACTTGGCTTTTAATTTTTACATCTGAATTATGAAATGCTACCTCTACCAGCTACTGCCGGGAGCTGGGAACATTAATAATGATGTCCAGGAAGGTTGAAAGTGCAGCTGCGGGATGATTTAAAGATAAAAATTATCAGGGATAGCATCTATGTAAATAAATTCAATATGCAATGTGCTTATCTTTTCACCCCAAATTTTAAAGGGAATTTCTTTTTAATGAAAAGAGAAAAATCAACATCTGATCTGAGTCCCCTGAGTCTAGCATAGAAATGTTTCCCTCATTCCACCCACACTCACGTCTCATCATAAACATGTCTGATTGGCACAAGGCTGCATGCAGCAAGATATGTGTTGTGGCACCAAACAACATGAACAGAAAAGTAAAAAAAGGGGGAGGAAAAGGAGAGATGGAAAGGGCAGATTTGGACAGGATATGAGTTCCCTTGCAAGTGTATACAGTGTATAACCACATCAGTGTACAGAAGGCAAACGGATGCTTACGATATTTGGGAACCATCTGCTGAGCCTAAGGCAAATTTCACATTAAAACCCTATTTCAGTTGTGACCTAAAAATGAGGAGAAATATTGTGTTTCTGAGAAAAGTACACTTTGAATGTCATTTCCCTACCCTCAGTGTTGTGAACTGAAGCTCCTGGGACGAGGAGACCTAAATGAAACAAAAGCCACAGGAGGCAAACACAGAGCTTTTTGTCCCTGGTCACCACTCCATGATTTGCACAGCTGTGGCCAGGTCCACAAACCAGGCTCAAGCCCTGATGTGAGGAATGATCTTGAATCTGCTCAAACAGCTCTTGCTCAGTGGAGCAGACCGTTGCTTCTTTGCCATTTCCAAACATGACTCTACTGTGTATAGTTTGATTTTTCCATCAGGAACAAAGGTTAAGGATCCTCATATACTGTGGAAAAGCCAAGAATAGTTTTTTCTTTAGGAAAACCAAAACCCAAGAAATGAAGGCTGAAGTAGATTTGATTCAAAATCCCCTTTCAGTAATTATTTCTTTCAGGCTCCCCCACTTCCCATTTGGGATTAAATAAGGGGTAGATTATAATGTTCCAGACTGAAAGGTGCTAATCATGGGGAGATAAATACAAAACAATAGAAACTCTATGAGCATACTCTGGTACTATTTGAATGAATTAGTGCATAGATGTGTGCTCAGTCACTCAATTGTGTCCAACTCTTTGTGACCCAATGGACTATAGCCTGCCAGGCTCCTCTGTCCATGGGATTTTCCAAGCAAGAATACTGGAGCGGGTTGCCATTTCCTACTCCAAGTACACAGATATATGCCTGTAAAATGTCTTTAGAATAGGATGGTGGATCAAAAATGCTTTTATAGAAAATGTAACCATCTTAAAGAATGCAATGGATGTATTTTAATGATGCAGAGTAAAGGACTTGCACATCAAAAGTGACCTCTTCTTCACTGCCTGAGGAAACTTTGCTTGGCCCTTGCATGGCCACAGTGCATAGAAGAAGGCTGCAGGGACCCAGTTCAGTCTCACATTCAACTGTACTTCAGAGCACCAGCAAAATCAAGTGGTTGAAATGATTGTCAGTGTTCTTCTCAGTGGCTCTTTTTTTTTTAGTACCTGAAGGAAGCAACTAGTCAGATCCCCCCAGAGATCATTGCCTTCCAAACCTAACTGTGTATGAATGACTCAGGGATTGTGGTAAAATGCGGATTCTTATTCATTCGATTTGGGTCAGGCTGAGGCTCCACATTTCTAATAACGAGCAGGTGATGCTGATACTGCTAGCCTGTGGAGCACATTTTGAGAAGCACAAGTATAGGACCAACAATGAATTACTTTATATAACTCTGAAAATTTCTGTATCAAAATGGTGTGTATGTGTGCGTGCCTGTGTTAAGCTAGTGATGGTGCTGGGGGAACTAAAATTGTTGAGCCAGATGTCTTTTGAAAGCCTGAGCTGGCCTGGGAGAACTATACATGGAGTCTATAGCATTTGGTATCCCAGTTCCCCTGATTAAACAATAGCATTTTGTTTGGGTCCAAGCCTGGAATTTTGTACAGGGAGTAACTGTGATACTTTTATTATTCTCTTTTCCCCTGAAATCTCAGTAGAGCAAAACTTGGATTGTATTAGTAGATGAATTATGACTAAAAATTCTATTTCTTTTTCTATAGCAATAAAAATGTGCTCATAACCCCTTCAGAATTCACTGCTGCACGTTTGGGCAGTTTCTGCAAAGCTGCTTCAGGGTCTCTCACAAATCTATATAGGCCTGATCACAGGGGATTCTGTTTAAAAGTCTGGTTGTTAAGCTTTTCTAGGAGTTTATTTCACAATAGAGCATTTTTGTGGCTTTTCTACTGTTTCAGCATTCAGCAATTCAATAAGGACATACTAAAGACCTACTTTGTGCAAAAAAGTTCCAAAAGAGTATGAAGACACATAAACCCAGTATGACCTGGGTGTAAATTTCAGTTCTACCATGTAGAAACCACTTGGCTTTGGAAAAGTTTATATGGCTTAAGCCTTAATTGTTTTATCTGTAAAATTGGGATACTAATGCCTTTTGTTGACTATGAGGGCTGCTCCATTTCTTCTAAGGAATTCTTGCCCACAGTAGTAGATATAATGGTCATCTGAAATAAATTCCCTCATTCTGGTACATTCTAGTTCACTGATTCCTAAAATGTCAATGCTCACTCTTGGCAGTCCTGTTTTACCACTTTCAATCTACCTTGATTCATGGACCTAACATTCCGGTTCCTATGCAATATTGTTCTTTACAGCATCAGACTTTACTTCCATCATCAGTCACATCCATAGCTGGGCATTGTTCTGCTTTGGCTCCATCTCTTCATTGTTTCTAGATCAATCTCTCTACTCTTCTCCAGTAGCACATGGGGCACCTACTGACCTGGGGAGTTCATCTTTCAGTGTCATATCTTTTTTGCCTTTTCATATTGTTCATGGTGTTCTCAAGGTGAGAATACTGAAGAGGTTTGCCATTCTCTTCTCCACTGGACCACATTTTGCCAGAACTCTCCACCATGAACCATCCATCTTGGGTGGCCCTACATGGCAGCCTTGTAGTTTCATTGAATTAGACAAGGCTAGGAAAAGGAGTACGTCAAGGCTGTATATTGTCACCCTGCTTATTTAACTTATATGCAGAGTACATCATGAGAAACGCTGGACTGGAAGAAACACAAGCTGGAATCAAGATTGCTGTGAGAAATATCAATAACCTCAGATATGCAGATGACACCACCCTTATGGCAGAAAGTGAAGAGGAGCTAAAAAGCCTCTTGTTGAAAGTGAGAGAGGAGAGTGAAAAAGTTGGCTTAAAGCTCAACATTCAGAAAACGAAGATCATGGCATCTGGCCCCATCACTTCATGGGAAATAGATGGGGAAACAGTAGAAACAGTGTCAGACTTTGTTTTTTTGGGCTCCAAAATCACTGCAGATGGTGACTGCAGTCATGAAATTAAAAGGCGCTTACTCCTTGGAAGAAAAGTTATGACCAACCTAGATAGTATATTCAAAAGCAGAGACATTACTTTGCCGACTAAGGTCCGTCTAGTCAAGGCTATGGTTTTTCCTGTGGTCATGTATGGATGTGAGAGTTGGACTGTGAAGAAGGCTGAGCGCAGAAGAATTGATGCTTTTGAACTGTGGTGTTGGAGAAGACTCTTGAGAGTCCCTTGGACTGCAAGGAGATCCAACCAGTCCATTCTGAGGGAGATCAACCCTGGGATTTCTTTGGAAGGAATGATGCTAAACTGAAGCTCCAGTACTTTGGCCACCTTATGCGAAGAGTTGACTCATTGGAAAAGACCCTGATGCTGGGAGGGATTGGGGGCAGGAGGAGAAAGGGACGACCGAGGATGAGATGGCTGGATGGCATCACGGACTCAATGGATGTGAGTCTGAGTGAGCTCCGGGAGTTGGTGATGGACAGGGAGGCCTGGCGTGCTGCGATTCATGGGATGGCAAAGAGTCGGACACGACTGTGTGACTGAACTGAATTGAACTGTGATCCAAGTGATCAGTTTGATTAGTCTTCTGTGATTGTGGATTCCATTCTGTCTGCCCTCTGGTGGATAAGGATAAGAGGCTTGTGGAAGCTTCCTGATAGGAAGGACTGGATGTGGGAGAATCTGGGTCTTGCTCTGATTGGTGGGTCCATGCTCAGTAAATCTTTAATCCAATTTTCTCTTGATGTGTGGGGCTGTACTCCCTCCCTGTAGATGGCCCAAGGCCAAACTGTGGTAGGAGTAATGGCAGTAATGGAGACCTCCTTCAAAAGGACTTATGTCAGGACTGTTGGATTCAATGCCCCTGACCCCACAGCAGGCGAGTGTCAACCCATGCCTCTGCCAGAGACTCCTGGACATTCACAGGAAAGTCTGACTCAATCTCCTGTAGGGTCACTGCTGCTTTCTCCTAGGTCCTAGTGTGCACAAGGTTTTCTTTGTGCCCTCCAAGAGTCTGTTTCCCCACTCCTGTGGAAGTTCTGTAATCAAATCCCACTGGCCTTCAAAATTAAATTCCCTGGGGGTTTTCAGTTCCTTTGCTGGATCTCCAGGTTGGGAAATCTCTTGTTGACCCTAGAACTTTTGCAACAATGTGAGAACTTCTTTGGTATAATTGTTTTCCAGTTTGTGGGTTGTCTGCTCAGTGGTTCTATGGTGGGTCTCACATGCCACGCTTCCCAGGTCTGCTGCAACCAGACCCCCTGTCCCCACAACAGGCCATTGCTGACCCATGCCTATGCAGGAGACACTCAAATACTCAAACACAGTCTGGCTCAGTCTCTTGTGGAATCCCTGGGTCTTGGTGCACACAAGTTTTTGTTTGAGCCCTCCAGACATCTCTGATGGCATGGAGTTTGATTCTAAATGTGGTTTTGCCCCTCCTATAATCTTCTTGGGGCTTCTCCTTTGTCCTTGGACATGGAGTATCTTTTTTTAGTGGGATCCAACATTCTCCTACTGAGTTGTTTAGCAGTTAGTTGCAATTTTGGAGTTCTCACAGGAGAAGATGAGCAAACGTCCTTCGACTCTGCCATCTTGTGCCAAATGCAATCTCAAAAACGACACAATGATCTCTGTTCATTTCCAAGGCAACCCATTCAATATTACAGTAATCCAAGTCTATGACCTAACCACCAGTGCTGAAGAAGCTGAAGTTGAATGATTCTATGAAAACGTACAAGACCTCCTAGAACTAACACCAAAAAAAAAAAAAGATGTCCTTTTCATCATAGGGGACTGGAATCCAAAAGTAGAAAGTCAAGAGATAACTGGAGTAACAGGAAAGTTTGGCCTTGGAGTACAGAATGAAGCAGGGCAAAGGCTAACCGACTTTTGCCAAGAGAACATAGCAGTCATAGCAAACACCCTCTTCCAACAACACAAGAGACAACTCTGCACATGGACATCACTAGATGGTCAATCCTGAAATCAGATCAATTATATTCTTTGCAGCCAAAGAGAGAAACTCTATACAGTCAGCAAAAACAAGACCAGGAGCAGATTGTGGCTCAGATCATGAACTCCTTATTGTGAAATTCAGACTTAAATTGAAGAAAGTAGGAAAAACCACTAGACCATTCAAGTAGGACCTAAATCAAATTCCTTAAGATTATACAATGGTAGTGACAAATAGCAACCCACTGCAGTACTCTTGCCTGGAAAATCCCATGGACGGAGGAGCCTAGTAGGCTGCATTCCATGGGGTTGCTAAGAGTTGGACATGACTGAGTGACTTCACTTTCACTTTTCACTTTTCACTTTCATACATTGGAGAAGGAAATGGCAACCACTCCAGTGTTTTTACCTGGAGAATCCCAGGGATGGCGGAGCCTGATGGGCTGCATTTATGAGGCTGCACAGAGTCAGACATGACTGAAGCGACTTAGCAGCAGCAGCAGTGACAAATAGATTCAGGGATTAGATCTGATAGAGTGCCTGAAGAAGTATGAATGGAGGTCCATAACATTGTACAGGAGGCTGTGATCAAAACCAAGAAAAACTGTGATCCCCAAGAAAAAGAAATGCAAAAAGGCAAAATGGTTGTCTAAGGAGGCCTTACAAATAGCTGGGAAAAGAAGAGAAGTGAAACACAAAGGAGAAATGGAAAGACACTTCCATCTGAATGCAGAGTTCAAAAGAATAGCAAGGAGAGATAAGAAAGCCTTCCTCAGTGATCAATGCAAAGAAATAGAGAAAAACAATAGAATCGGAAGACTAGAGATCTCTTCAAAGAAATTAGAGATACCAAGAGAATATTTCATGCAAAGATAGGCACAATAAAGGATAGAAATTGCATGGACCTAACAGAAGCAGAAGATATTAAAAACAGGTGATAAGAATGCACAGAAGAACTGTGCAAGACATACTGGAATGCAAAGTTAAATGGGCCTTAGGAAGCATCACTATGAACAAAGCTAGTGGAGATGAGGAAATTTCCAGCTGAGCTATTTCAAGTCCTAAAAGATGATGCTGTGAAAGTACTGCACTCAATATGCCAGCAAATTTGTAAAACTCATTATTGGCCACAGGACTGGAAAAGGTCAGTTTTCTTTCCAATCCCAAAGAAAGGCAATGCCAAAGAATGTTCAAACTACTGCACAATTGCACTCATCTCACACACTAGCAAAGTAATGCTCAAAATTCTCCAAGCTAGGCTTCAACAGTATGAACTGAGAACTTCAGATATTGAGACTGGATTTAGAAAAGCAGAGGAACCAGAGATCAAATTGCCAACATCTGTTGGCTCATACAAAAAGTCAACAAGCAATAAATGCTGGAGAGGGTGTGGAGAAAAGGGAACCCTCTTACACTGTTGGTGGGAATGAAAATTAGTACAGCCACTATGGAGAACAGTGTGGAGATTCCTTTAAAAATTGCAAATAGAACTGCCTTATGATCCAGCGATCCCACTGCTGGGCATACACACCAAGGAAACCAGAATTGAAAGAGACACATGTACCCCAATGTTCATCACAGCACTGTTTATAATAGCCAGGACATGGAAGCAACCTAGATGTCCATCAGCAGATGAATGGATAAGAAAGCTGTGGTACATATACACAATGGAGTATTACTCAGCCATTAAAAAGAATACATTTGAATCAGTTCTAATGAGGTGGATGAAGCTGGAGCCGATTATACAGAGTGAAGTAACCCAGAAAGAAAAACACCAATACAGTATACTTACACATATATATGGAATTTAGAAAGATGGTAATGATAAACCTGTACGCAAGACAGCAAGGGAGACACAGATGTATAGAACAGCCTTTTGGACTCTGTGGGAGAGGGAGAGGGTGGGATGATTTGGCAGAGTGGAAGTGTAACATGGATAATATCATAAGTGAAACGAATCGCCGGTCTAGGTTCAAAGTGGGATGCAGGATGTTTGGGACTGATCATGGGGATAATCCAGAGAGAAGGTGTGGGGCGGGAGGGGGGAGGTGGGGGTCGGGATTGGAAGTTCATGTATACTCGTGGCTGATTCATGTCAATGTATAGCAAAACAAATACAGTATTGTAAAACAAAACAAACTAAAAAATAAAAATTAATTTAAAAAATAAAGAAAAAAAAAGCAGCAGAAAGAAGCCTGGCATGCTACAGTCCATGGGGTGGCAAAGAGTTGGACATGACTGAGTTAAGGACTGACTGACTGACTGAATGCCTTTTATGTGTAGGAGCTCACCAGATAATGTATATAAAGTCCTTAGCATGGAATCTGTAAGGACTAAATAAAATTAGTGATGAGTGGCAGTTATATTATTTTGGTTTACACTGAATAATAACAAAGACTTAGCACTAGATCCTAAATTCTACAAACATTTTAGTGTCTCATTGTAGGAAACATATTCTGAGATATACCCTGCTTTATATCGTGTGTGTGTGTGTGTGTGTGCACGCGTGTGTGTGTGTTTTCTCTGGTCTCTAGAAACTGACATATAGTCTTATAATATTGTTTAATATTCAGAGGAAGGATTTTATTTGAGAAGAAAAATGACTGGGAAGGGGAACACTTGTTTATGAAATTAATTATGTGCCACAAGGAGTTCTTAGAAATGTGGAACTCTTAAATTCCTGAAGTCTTATCTCATTCTTTATTTCTTCCTACAATTAGACAAAAGAATAGGCTGGCATTCAAGCAGTAAATGTTTATTTTGGTCTTATTAAGGTAACCTAATTGAGGAAAAGATGATTCCATAGGTAAGATGTAAAACCTGATGAACTAACCTAAGAGAGATGAGACACTGTTGTTCATTCCACCTTATCATTCCCAATATCTAGCATTTGGTGCCAGGACCAAATTTACTTAAATGAGTTAAACTAGATTTTTCACTCATGATTAAAATATTTATTTCATTAAAAACCTGTATTTCTGCATTTAAGCTTTGCAATAATTTAAATGAGCTTCCCTGGTGGCTCAATGGTAAAAAATCCACCTGCAATGTGGGAGACCTAGGCTGGTGTAAATGTTAAGAACCAGCTAAAAAAGTTCAGTGGCAAAGAATCTGCCTACAGTGCTGGAGATCTAGGTTCAATTCCAGGGCCAGGAAGATTCCCTGGAGAAGGAAATGACCGCTCCCTCTGGTATTCTTGCCAGGGAAGTCCCATGGACAGAGAGGCCTGGCTAGCGGGCTACAGTCCATATGGTCACAAAGAGTTAGATGTGATGTAGCAACTAAACCACCAACCACCACCACCTAGGGCTTAAAAAGAAACCTCATTTGGGCTTCATAAAGTAACAACATTTTTACCAATGGAGAGAGCGCTAAAAACGGGGCATAGGAGTAGAGCAGACCTGTGTGGAGCCCAATTGTTATGACAAGAGTCTGGAATGACGTCTTTGGACCAAGTGAGTTTTCACTCTCAGAAACTGCTCATGAGAGATCCTCCACCAGATACGTGAATTTGGCCCTCCACCAGAGGGGATGGCTTCAGTTTTCCCATGTGTTAAATGAGAGGATTGTACTAAAATGCATACATGTTTAAATCCATTTCTACCATTAAATAATTATCATATTTTATGTTCTATTGGGCAAGGTATTTTGAGGATTTAAAACTCCTATCCTCACACTATTTTTGAGTCTTCAATGCAATGACTGCCTAAGACTTACTCATATAGATGACCATTCCTATATCACTAATGTAAATAAAATACAATAACTAGAATGAGTTATCAAAGATAGTTAATGACACTTGTGGATACTATTATTATTGTTTCATTTTACAGGTAAGGAAATATAAGTAGGTGAAGTAAGTTGCCCAAGGTCATGCACCTATAAAAAGGTGATGTCAGAATTTGAATATGAGACAGTTTACTTTCAGATACTACACTTGGAACCTGTTTGCTGTTCTGACTCCTAAGTTTTTCAAGGCAATGGTGGCAAATCAATACAAGAAATCACACTTTGTTTGTTTCAGAGGTGCCAAGTAGATCAGCTTCATTCAGCAGAATAGAAATACTAGAACATAATGAGAAATGATAAAGTGATGCCAAAAGAAGATGACAACTAATGGATAAAGAGTATGGTAGAAAGAGTATAAGTTTATAATTATGCAGAGCAGAACTGCAAATGCTAGTTTTTCCACTTCCTCAGATGTAGCATCTTGCAATGGTGATTTAATCACATCTCAGACCTTTTATCTGTAAAGTAGTCATACTATTATAAACTGCTCAGAATTACTATGAGGATTAAATGAGATTGGGTGTGTGTGTGTGTGTGTGTGTGTGTGTGTGTGTTAGTCACTCAGTTGTGTCCAACTCTCTGCAACCCCATGGACTCTGTCCATGGATTTCTCCAGGCAAGAATACTGGAGTGGGTTGCCATTCCCTTCTCCCAAAGGAGATCTCCCAATGGATCTTCCCAACCCAGGGATCAAACCCAGGGATTGAATCCAGGTCTCCTGCATTGCAGGCAGATTCTTTACCAGCTGAGCCACAAGGAAAGCCCAAGAATACTGGAGTGAATACAGCAAATCTTCCCAGCCCAGGAATCAAACTGGGGTCTCCTTCATTGCAGGTGGTCTCCTACATTGCAACTGAGCTATCAGGGAAGCCCATGAGCCACTACCAATTCCTGCTATGTATAACACTGTGTGTCATATATAGAACATATATATTCATTATATCATTATATACATCTGTTCAGTTCAGTTGTTTAGTCATGTCCGACTCTTTGTGAACACTTGGACTGCAGTACACCAGGCCTCCCTGTCCATTACCAACTCCCTGAGCTAGCTCAAACTCACACCCATCAAGTAAGTGATACCATCCAACCATCTCATCCTCTGTCGTCCCCTTCTCTTCCCACCTTCAATCTTGCCTAGCATCAGGGTCTTTTCAAATGAGTCAGCTCTTTGCATCAGGTGGCCAAAGTATTGGAGTTTCAGCTTCAGCATCAGTCTTTCCAATGAATATTCAGGACTGATTTCCTTTAGGATTTACTGGTTTGATCTCCTTGCAGTTCAGGGACTCTCAAGAGTCTTCTCCAACACCACAGTTCAGAAGCATCAATTCTTTGGCACTCAGCTTCCTTTTGGTCAAACTCTCACATCCATACATGACTACTGGAAAAACCATAGCTCTTTGACTAGATGAATTTTTGTCAGAAAAGTGATGTCTCTGCTTTTTAATATGCTGTCTAGGTTGGTCATAGCTTTTCTTCTAAGGAGCAAGAGTCTTTTGTATATCTATATATATATATATATGCCTGATATAATTATATGTTGTCATTATATGTCATTATACAAAATCATTATGGAATACAATTGTATATCATTATATACATATATGACTGATCTAAGAGTGTGCGTACTCTCCCCATTGGTATTGTAAATCCCTTGAAGACAAAGAAAAGCCCTTCCATGGTCTGTGTCCTCACAATAGCAAGGTGGTACTAGATACATGGCAGTAACAAGTTAATAAATACTTCATGAGTGATGTTTTGAAGGCATGCCTAACATATCTGTTTATTGGAATGAGGCAGAAAGAGACTTGGAAAAAGGAATTTAGCCAGGGGCTGCTGGGGACAAGAGAGACATTTCCACTTTAAATTTACCAAGTCAGCAGTTCAAAATCTATATTGATTTGCTTTTGAAAAAGAATATTAATTTTCCTTTAAAAATGTGGGTGAGAGACTAAACAAATTGGACCTTGGATTTATTTACTAAGATTCAGTCCCTGATTATTCTCCTCTTTAAATCATCCTGCTGGCATACTTCAGGCCCTTTCAAGCATTAATATTCATGTTGCCTTGCTTCTGGTCGAGACTGGTAGATATAGCATTTCATAATTCAGACGTAAAATTGTAAAGGTTCTCACAGTTTCAACTCCAGTGCTTTTACTGTGCCATGCAAGGATAGGGGAAATTGGAGTATACAAAAGGGTTTCAGTTCTAATGAGGTGGATGAAACTGGAGCCTATTATACAGAGTGAAGTAAGCCAGAAAGAAAAACACCAATACAGTATACTAATGCATATATATGGAATTAGAAAGATGGTAATGATAACTCTGTATGCAAGACAGCAAAAGAGACACAGATGTATAGAACAGTCTTTTGCACTCTGTGGGAGAAGGAGAGGGTGGGATGATGTGGGAGAATGGCATTGAAACATGTATAATATCATATATGAAATGAATCACCAGTCCAGGTTCAATGCATGATACTGGATGCTTGGAGCTGGTGCACTGGGATGACCCAGAGGGATGGTACGGGGAGGGAAGAGGGAGGGGGGTTCAGGATGGGGAACACATGTATACCTGTGGCATACATATACATGGCAAAACCAATACAATATTGTAAAGTAAAAAAAAAATAGAATTAATAAAATAAGCATTACTACATTTTAAAAAAAAAGAAGAAATGAGTACTTTTCTTAAGATATTTAATCCCTTGTGAAATGTTCCAGATTTCTATTTGGTCAAAAGAATGCTCAGTGTCAAGTTTTGGTTCTAATCACATTTGTGTAGATGTATTTTAATCCTGTTTCTTTTAATTTAATTCATTCTTTCATTCATTCATCCAACAAATATTTATTCTGTGCCTGGGATTCACCAAGCTGAAGATAGCTGTGAACCAATGTCCCTGCCTCAGGCACAGTTTGAACCTATTCTTCTCAGTCTAGTAGAAACGAGCAATGCAAGGTCAAATTGTAATTAGGGCACCCAATTGATGATAATTGAGCACCCACATAAATCAGGTACTTCTCTGAGTATTGGAGTTATCTACCAATAAATAATGTGAGATCTCTCTCATCTATCAGTATAGTGGAGGCAGCTGACATGCAAAGAGAAAACAGAGGGTAATAAAAGGTATCCTGGAGAGAAGTAGCAGCTAGTTAGGGGACTGTCCAGGAAGGTGGGAGGGGAAGGGTATTTCAGTACAAAAAGTATCATTTGAAAAAGATGACAGCAAAAGAGTGTGGAGAAGGCTAATAGAGAAACAAAAGTAAGAATACAGAATAAGTCTAAGAATGGAGTCTCAAAACCACAGGAAAGTGGTCTAGGAGGTGGAGAGATAAGAAAGTTCTGGAATGTGAGCCTGGTGTGCCACATCAAGGCATTTGGACTTAATTATAGGAAAAGTTTCTCCTGTAGTGCAAGAATCAAGCTTGTTCTGCTTTGTTTCTGTGCCCTTGATGCCTCATAAATGCTAAATAAGTACTAAGTGAGAGAGTGAAAAGCCTGAGTGCAGAGGTAGTCAGGCAAGGGGTAGGGATGATGACTTGAACTGGTTTTTGTTCAGAAAGAGTGTTCTGTGTGGAGGATGTGCTCATGGGACCCAAGGCTGAGGCCAGTAAGCAACTTAGGAGACTATTGCGTTGATCCCAGCAAGACAGTGTGGTGCGTAAACTAGGATGGTGGTGGTGACAAGGGGCTTTTCTGCCAGTTGGGGGTACAGATGCTTCTTTGCTGTCTTCTATGTAGTCTTCATATGGTTAAATTTTTTGCTGTTGTTTTAAATTTAATTTCTTTACTCTTGTTTTTTGTTTGTTTTGCAGAGTTATTGAATTTTCATTTCTTCCTTTTTTCTCTCTTCCTCCTTAGAAGTCCCACAACCTCCAAAGTGGACTTGCTTGGTCTCAATATCAATGTTAGGCACCCAGGAGATACTCTGAAGACAAATTGTGTTTTACTGAGTATCATCTTGAAGTATTTCGTCTTCAGTTCCACAAACATTCCCCTTTTGTTGTCATTTAGACAGTCGATATTAACTTGGTATTGAGCTGTGGTTCAGAAGTCCTTGCTTACACTATGATCTTTAGTCCGAGATTTTTATTAACAAAACACTTTTCAGGCCTTGCTTTCTTCCCGTAGGATCTGCTTCTTGGTTGCAGAAGTGACTGAGTAGCCCCGCATCTCTCTATATACCTAATGTCCTGTGTCTGTCTTCCCTTTGCTAGTTTGTTTCCCATTGATAAAATACACATTCTATGTGACAAGGGATTCATAAAGTTCTTGTGGTGGGGAGTTACTTCCTGTTTGAAGTCCAAACTGATAAAGATGTCTACATTTCAGATTGCCGTGAAGTTCCCATGTAAACCTACTACAAAGCAAACTATCAGGGCCAAGAGGAAAAAAAAAAGTTCTAGGGGGATTTTGCAGAGAGTCTTGAAATTTCTCCCCTCAAGTAAATTTTAATCTTTCCACAAAATTAAACATCTGTGCAAGTGATATAAATGATATCAGGTTTAACAGAGAGAGATCATATCCTATAGTATTTGTAAGAAGGAAGAGGATTTTGTGCTGGCCTTTGATGGATGGGGTGCTTCATTACTGAACACGGGAGGAGAGGAAGGAGAGGGAGCAGAGGGGAGGAGAACATGAGGTTCAGTAGGATGTGGCTGTAGTATCAATGTGGACAATGGTAGGAGGTAGAACAGAAAACTATGTTTTAGGTGATAGAGTGGAGGGTCTTGTGTGAAGGACTGAAGGGTCTGCTTTTAATTAGCTAAGAGCAGGTACAAAGTGGAAAAGCAATGCTGTGGGAGAAGCAGTCTCTATGTGCTCTGGTTAGGAATAGAAAGTTCCATGTGGGAGGTGGGGTCTTCATAATGGTCCTTGATGGCTGACATAAAGTGTGAAGCATTTCACCCAGATGGCAGAATAGCATGCTGAAAGACCTAGAGGTGTCAGCACACCAGGTACTCTGGGAAATGTTTAAATGAGCACTTGCAACCTCCACGTGGGATTCCACAATGGCTCAGTGGTAAAGAATCCACCTGCTAATGCAGGAGATGCAGGAGACTCAGACTCAGTCTCTGGATGGGAAAGATCCCCTGAAGGAGGAAATGGCAGCCCACTCCATGGAATAATCCCATGGACAGAGGAGTTTGGCAGGCCACAGTTCATGGGGTCACAAAGACTTGGACACAGCTGAGTAAGCATGCACGCAACCTCCATGTACTCCTCTCTGTGCTTGAATCTTTGCAGGCCTTTTATTTAGTGATCCAGAAATTTGAAAGCTAAGCAAAAAGCCAGAAGCTCCTGGCATCAATTCAGTCCAGTTCAGTTGCTCAGTCATGTCTGACTCTGCAACCCCGTGAATTGCAGCAACCAGGCCTCCCTGTCTATCACATACTCCCAGAGTTTAGCCAAACTCATGTCCATCGAGTCAGTGATGCCATCCAGCCATCTCATTCTCTGTCATCCCCTTCTCCTCCTGCCCCCAACCCCTCCCAGGATCAGAGTCAACTCTTCACATGAGGTGGCCAAAGTATTGGAGTTTCAGTTTTAGCATTAGTCCTTTCAAAGAACACCCAGGACTGATCTCCTCTAGGATAGACTGGTTGGATCTCCTTTCAGTCCAAGGGACTCTCAAGAGTCTTCTCCAACACCACAGCTCAAAAGCATCAATTCTTCGGCTCTCAGCTTTCTTCACAGTCCAACTCTCACATCCATACATGGCCACAGGAAAAACCGTAGCCTTGACAAGAAGGACCTTTGTTGGCAAAGTAATATCTCTGCTTTTCAATATCCTATCTAGGTTGGTCATAACTTTCCTTCCAAGGAGTAAGCATCTTTTAATTTCATGGCCGCAGTCACCATCTGCAGTGATTTTGGAGCCCAGAAAAATAAAGGCTGACACTGTTTCCAGTTTCCTCATCTATTTCCCATGAAGTGATGGAACCAGATGCCATGATCTTTGTTTTCTTAATGTTGATCCTTAGGCCAACTTTTTCACTCTCCTCTTTCACTTTCATCAAGAGGCTTTTTAGTTCCTCTTCACTTTCTGCCATAAGGGTGATGTCATCTGCATATCTGTGGTTATTGATATTTCTCCTGGCAATCTTGATTCCAGCTTGTACTTCTTCCAGCCCAGTGTTTCTCATGATGTACTCTGCATATAAGTTAAATAAGCAGGGTGACAATATACAGGCTTGACGTATTCCTTTTCCTATTTGGAAGCAGTTTGTTGTTCCATGTCCAGTTCTAGCTGTTGCTTCCTGACCTGCATAGAGGTTTCTCAAGAGGCAGGTTCCTAAATCAAGACAGGGACGTTATGATAACAGGTGGGGTGTTGACTGCCAGCATCTATCTCTGCCTCAGTCATCAAGTGTGATTATGTGCTGGGTTCCTGATATGTTGACTCTGAATCTCAAACATTTGCTTGTCATTGTTCTCTTCCAATGATGCAGTTTTCATCATTTACTGCCCATCGCCCCCTCACCTCCTGTCACCTCGGCACAATTTCCCCTCCTCCTGGGACTTCGATTTTTTTTAAAACCACCTTGCTCTCATTTGGGCCTTATATGACCCTAACTCTGTGTCTATAATGAGGCCATGCTAATCCGTGCTGTGAGCTGATGAGTTTTGTTTAAGCATAGAAAGAGGTCATGAGACCTGGCAAAGGGATATTTCTTTCTTCCTCCAGCTCCTGCCCTGGAGGTCTGACCGATTTACTCTCTCACTGTCATTCAGCAGCTTCCTGGATAATCAAATGGCCAGATCTGTGTCTGGGTTACAGGCGGGAGGAGGTTGTACAGGGATGGCAAATGCTGAGAATGGGAGTAGGGCAGGAGCTAGGTGGGACCAAGGGCAGTGCCATTCGGCCTATTGGAATGCCATCCTCTCTGTCAACGAGGGGCAGAGGCCAACAATTTGCATGACAATATTAGTACAGGAAAGCAAATTAAACAGTTATTAGAGGGAGGCAATCAATTGGTACCTAGCAGTAGGCTGTGAGAAGATCTGTCAGCCTCCTTTAATAACTGAAGAAATGCCTTCAGGAGAGCCCTTGCTAAATATGCTTACTTAGTTACACTGAAGGACCAGTTTCTAAGCAAGTAACCTATCATTATTATTAGCAGTAACACAATAATAATAATAATAAAAACAATAATATTAATAGCAAATATTTTCTCTGGAATGGTAGTTCTTAAAGAGTGTTTTATTACTATTATGGTTATTATTGTTATTATTAGTGTGAGAAATGTACCTCTCTCATGCTGGGCTCTAACTGCCATCTTTATGAATACTATACTGTATTCTCATACTTAGGCAAAAGGATTTGTTTGTGAGGGGACTTTCCCCCTTCTTGCATCACTTCTCTGAAACTAGACTGTTGATGAGAGAGGCATGCCGGACTAAGAAGAGGTTATAAATGTCATCAGTGGAGTTTTGGCCTCTCGAATAATGAGTGAGGCAGCTGCAGTGTCACTGAATGCTTGATGTATGCATATGAGCATGAATTTTGAGATTTCTTTCATTTGTTTCCTCCAAGCATAAGCTGGGCAATGACAAGCTGACCTGTGGCAGGAATTTCAGCATCAGATAAGAATATGAACTGGTCCTTTAGGTTCCTTCTAACACTGAAAATCAACAGTCCTCTGTTCGATGGAGCCACATGAAGAATGCCCAAATGATCAAGAAAAATATGTGCCACTTCTGGAAAAATAGCACTGTTGGAGTCTTGCTTCAAATAATCAAAAAGAGATCTTCTTTCAGTGAGCTTCTTAACCCTTGGCCAGTGAGGGCAATGTTAGGAAGACAACCTCTATCAAAACTAATGCTTGGGCTAAGGAAGAAAGTGGAGGATCTTTCTCTTGCTGCTTAGGACATCATGTGAATAGCTAAGGTAGGAATAGGTGTCTACATACCCAGCAATCATTTGAGAGGAATTTCTGGCAGCTGAGATCCAGAGTGGGCTGGAAAAATACAGGTAGAGGCGTGTGTGTGTGTTTATGTGTGTGTTTATATGAGATGGAAACAGACACCCAAACTCCTCTCTTTTACCGCCATCATTTTCTCCTGTCTCCAAGGAAAAGTTTTTTAACCCCAATTTATGAGCCACTTTCTTTCTTTGTCCTTTGTCAATGGAAAGAGTCACCTTCTAAGCCAATGCTTCTCAACTTTATCACAATTTTAGTGCATATATGAATCACTGGGGACTTTGTTAAATGGAGGTTCTAATTCAGTGCTTCTCAGGTGGGGCTTGACATTGTGCATCCCTAACACACTCTTAGGTGAGAGAGAAAATGTTTGTCAGTGGACCACACTTGGAGTAGGAAGGCTTTAAATCAGCCTTCTTTTATTTATAAAAACTGTCTCTTTTATTTTGCCTTTTCTAAAGAGTGACTAAAGAATAAGTTGACCTTCTTTTCCTCTCCTGGGCCTTACCAAAGACCCAGTAAGAGGAACAGCTACATGGCTAAGCCTAAATGATTCACTCAGGAGGAAACAGCAGTAAACAAGGGTACCAGCTCACAGGTCTGACTGGTGAAGATCAGAGACAGAGAATGATTCAGCATTTTGTCAGTTCAGTAACCATAATTGTTGGTGAAAGTGTATTAATGCCCTAAAGACTTCAGATTCTGTAAGGCTACACATCTGAAAAGCCATATTGGTAAAAGATCTAAAGACATGTGTTTTCTTATGTTATTAAGAAGCAATCCTCTATAAAACCCTATCAGTTTACAGGAGATTTGACAGTAGGTGGTATGTTCTGCCCTGTAATTTTATTTTTATACGATCTTAAACTTCTTCTTTTGCAAAGTACACAAAAGAATTGTGCAGAAATAGAGACAGAAATGGGGTAGAAAAGTTGTACCTCTTGGACTTAAATTACTACTCTGAGTGGTGAGAAGGAACATAAGGGATCCCGCTTTAGATTACAGAAATTCAGAGAAGGTAATTCTCATTCTCTATAGTGAAACATCTATGAAGGAGTAACTCAGGGGAAAAAGAAGATGGAAACAAGGACTATGGGAGGTTGGCAAAAATTCATGGAGAGGTAGAATCAAGGGACTGACACAGAAGAAATTAATTCAAAGGAGAATACTCTGCCTTACTTGATAGCAGCCAGTTGATAACTTGCTCAATAAGTGAGAGAGACCAGGTTAAAGAAATGAGTTCCCATTTTAAAAGATATGTTTCGCATATAACATTTTGTTTCAGTAAAATACATTAAGCACAAGAGAGTTTCTTACCTTAAACTTATCTTTTGGTCCCCAGAACTTAGGATGGTACTTGGCACATAATGGATGCCAAATAATTGTTTGATAAGTTAAGAGTAGATAAGTGGATAGTAATGAACCATCAAAATTCTTGGTGATGATCAAATCTCAATGTACTGAGTATTATTAAAATGGAGCAGATTTTTGAGCAGGCACTTATTATTGTTATTCTCATAGATTGGTAGGTAGTAGATAGATATTATTCTAATGTAATAGAATTTAATCTGTCTTGATTTAATATGGGTAGAGTGTTCAGGAAAATTAGGATAACTTGGAAACTAAGTGCCTTACAAAAAGCAGATACTCATCTTAAATGTTTTTACCACATATACAAACGAAAAACAAAGAGGCAAAAGGAAACTTTGAGGTTTATGGATATTTCTTACCTTGATTGTAGTGATAGTTTTATGGGTGTATGCAAATCTCCAAGCTTGTTAAATTAAATACATTAAATATGCTTTGTATATTAATTATACTCAATAAAGCTATTTTAAAAAGTCAAACATAATATACAGGAGAAATGTATATAGAATTCAAACCAAGAAAATAACAAGTACTTATCTTCCTCCTCCCCTAGAAAACTCCCTTCCCCAGATACTTAGTAGTGGAGTGTGCATGCTCAGTCATGTCTAACTCTTTTTCAGCCCCATGGACTGAAGCCAACCAGGCTCCTCTGTCCGTGGAATTTTCCAAGCAGCAATACTGGAATGGGTTGTCATGCCTTTCTTCAGGGAATCTTCCCAACCCTGGGATCAAACCCGCATCTTTCAAGTCTCCTGCATTGGCAACGGATTCGTTTGGTGCTTTGTTAACGATCACAGGTATCAAGGAAATAGAAGAGGAGTAGGCTTCTTATGTTTCCTGTGGAAATAACAAAGAAGGGAGTGATCTATGGCTCTCTACTTCTCATTTTTTTGAAGGAGAAGAATGACCTCAAGGTGTCTACTCTGTAGCCCTTCAAAAACTCTTTATCATGCTAGAATGCTGACATAAGACTGTGGCATAAAGAAATTTCAAGAATGCTGTTTGGATGTAAGTTGGAGAAATCGGTCCAGATGGCAAAGATTCTTGCTAACTCTGTCTCTCCTGCCTATCCTCCAATCCTAAATAATCAAGAGGAAGAAGTAAGGCATCACAGTGAGGACCACCAGCAAGAGCCTGACAGAGCACAGCGTACTATATTCTCTGAGACCCTGCATGTCCCATTCGATTCAGCCCCAGAAATATAATGCATTTCAGTTGCCTAAATACATAGTAGAAACATTATCAATTGAATGACAACTGTGAAAGGAACTGAGGGAGGGACCTCTGTGGAGATATTCCAGATCTCCCCTGAGACGTCAAATTTGGTTTACATCTCAAAGAAGATGCAAACACTTTACTTTATAATGAAATAAGCTTTGTGATATTCTACATGATGCTATTGATATTATCTTTTTCTAAGTTTCTGTTTTTCCATATCTCTTTGCATCTTACATCAAGAAAACTTGAAAACCATTTCAGTAATCTCTCAATGTTTGTTTTCACAATCTATTCAATTAATTATACTCATAAAGATATTTCTATAGAGAAAGGCCACATCTTTCTGCCACCATTCCTACTTCAATTTGAGTCTTGCTCAAACAGGTCATTAGCATAATGCCCCATCTGAGGTGACTTTGAGGTCCCAGCAAACACCTTTGATTACTTAAGGGAAGAGGGTTAATTGCCATCCTCTGTGCTGAAACAAACAGGGAGGCAAGCGTGCCTCACCAGCTCCCAAATTCATGGAAATCAAATTACCAGCTAACAGGCTAGATGTAGTTTGGGGCTTTATCCTCCTATTTGTAATATGTACCAACAGATGGAAAGGTTAAAGATGTGACAGCTGGCTCACACTGAACGTATCTTTTTGATTATGGAGTGTTTTTAGCTTCATCTTTAAAATTTGTTGTTTATTTCATTTTTTGTTTGTTTTTTGTTTTCAGGCTTGAGAAAGTAGTCATTTTCTCCGAAAACCTCAGAGAGTGGACATCAATCATTCAATCACTAGGTCATTCATTTTAAACCATCTCAAAGTTCTCACTTTCCAAAGTTCTTATCATCTCCTGACTGAGGAAAGAGTGGATTGCTACCCTTGTCTCAAAGATACAGTTATTTATGTAATTTTAATTCCCACCAGACATGTAATAATACATCATCTCCCCCTTAGTGCCTTAAACCAAGAAGGCAGAGATAGAAGCTGCTTCATATACGTAGTGAAGGGGCCCCAGCTGCCGCATTAGAAGAGCTGTTCCTCAGAATGTGACTATGTATGGCTATAGCCCTTTAAAGAGGCAAGTTTAAAAAGGAGGCCACTAAGCTGGGCCCTAATCTAATCTGATGGATTATCTCATAAGTCAAGGAAATTTGGACACAGAGGAACACATCAGGGATGTGTCCACAGAGGAAAGATCGTGTAAGCGTCCAGCGAGAAGGTGGTCAACTCTGAACCAGGGGGAGAGGTCTCAAAGAAACCAGACCTTTTATTTTGGTTATTTATTTAATTTTTATTAGTGTGTAGTTGTTTTACAATTTTGTGTTACTTTCACCAAGAAACCAGACCTTGATCTAACTGTTCTATCTTCCAGAACTGTGAAAAAGCAACTTTCTGTTGTTTGAGTCACTGGGGATCAGTGATATTTTATCCCAACCCTAGAAAATTAATACAAGGGTTTTTTATCATCAAAGGATACATTTTCAAATAGAGGATTTGTATGTTTAAATTGAGCCTTTAGAAGTTGAAATAAATTGACACTGTGATCCTTTAATCATCTCAGTAATCTGAGGTTTGTTTTGTTTTGTTCTACAATTTCTTTTTTTGGACCTTAGAAAATACAATCACTTAAGATAACTAACTTTGCGACTTTAACCAAAAAGTCAGTGGATCTGGAAAGTGAACCCCTGCATACTCAAACCAGTTAGTGTAACATTAATTCAGTGTTCCATGCAACATTTCCCAGGGTGGAAGAGATGTGATTGTCCTCTGGCAAGAGAGGAATAGAACAATCAAATCTGTAATAAATAGAAATCCTTTTACCTTTCACACATTTTCATAATTTCCCCTACTGCTTCAACTAATTAATTATCAATGCTATTTGTGTTTAGACAAGAGGTTCTGTCTCCTTCACAGCCCATCTGCTTCTTGGTAACCTTTCTGTCAAGTCATTGCAAAGTGGAGTTGCTGATAAAGCTATCATCTCCATGGCAACTGCTGCTATGTCACAAACCCAGGATGTGACCTCACTACAGTTAAAGGGAGAAATCAAACTGGTGTCTATTGTGTGAGGCAATAAGAGTTCTTAATCAGTCACATATTTACTCATTTGTTTATTTATTTATTTATTTTAGAAATCCAGGAGAGAAGGGTCCTTCCAGAGCAAAGTTACCGCAATAACCTTGCTTCTAGTTACTAAATATTAAATGAGCATCTTACTATTAGAAGTGCAATGTGAACAGGCAACTGGTTATACTTCAGGAGAAAATGTATTATGTAAATATGGTACTGATTCAGAGAGATCTTCTGGCCCATAGAATATGAATTTCATCCTTCTTCAGTTGCCTTTGTGTGTATTCTGTTGGCTCCTTACTAATGATAACAACTAACACCGAGTACTTACAGCCTACCAGATCCAGCAACCTTTGAGGCAGTTACCATCACCGCATTTTACAGTGATGGAGCTGAGGCTTAGTGAGGTCAAGGGGCTTGCCTGAGTGCACACAGTTGGAGTGATGGCATCCTGTGGAACCCCCGATTTTATGCGTGCTAAGTGAGGCTCTTCTCTGTATTCTCCTGCCTACCCACTCCTCAACAGAAGCTTGGCCATAGATTTTTTTGCTCTTGCTGAAAATAGAATTTCCAGAATCTTTCTTGTTTTAATGACATTTTAGTAGTAAGTGAATTGCAAGATACCAGAGTGGGTTTTGTCCAACTCCTTTATCGATGAGGAAGCTTAGCAGCGCAAGGATTATCTGCTGCTACTTTGATGGTTCAGAATAACCTTTTCTAAGCTTTTCCTATGAAAGTCTATCTCCATCCCTCATCCTCCAGCATGGGGATATGACTTGGTGTTACAGCGTAGCTAAGTGGTCTCTGTCAGAACACCCCCACACACATCATCCCAAGTGTATAAGAAGGATGCTTGCTCTGTTCAGACGGCTGTGAGGCAAATTCTCATCCTTCTTCTCTAATCAGATGACCTTGAAATCCCTTCCTTTTTAGACACTCTGGAGCCAACAAGGGGTAAAGCAAAACAGACAAAACAGTCACAGAAAAGCGTAACTGTGGCTTCAAATACCAGTTCTGTAATTCCAGTTACTTCCTTGACCTGGCCAGGAGGAGTCACAGTTCCTTAAAAAATCAGCTTGAACTTCTACCATAAGGGAAATTGGTACATTGCCTATTATATTAGCTGTGATTAACTGAGTATAAGTGTAATTAAATGTGGACCTAGTTCAGTGATTTTTCTTCTGTTTCCCTGTTGGCTCTGTACAGGTCCAACAAACGGGACCCTGACTTATTCTGCAAACATTCTACGACTGTTATGTTCTGCACCTCTTAGGAAAAACGACACTGCATGTGTGATGCTTAGTGAGCTTGAGGAAGTCAGCAGTGTCTTCCTTACTTACCGCATCCATTTGTACAACAGCCCATATGCTGATGTGACAAGCAGCCACAGTGTCTTTCCTAGAGAAAGAGCTAAACGTGTAAGACTTGTGTGAGAGCTGAAAGAGTGAGACACTGAATTCTGAAATCGACCCACAGGAACTGTTGTCATAAGTTCTGATCAACCTGTGATTCTCTTCCTTGGATGGCTGGTTAACTAGTTACTCAGTTGTATGACGCAGGCAGTAAATATTATAACCTAGAAGAGCAGCATCCCTCTTGCTGTCAGAGCACTAAGTCAACCACATTCGTTGGGAATTTGCTGTGTGTGTGCGTGTTCATACCAGTAAGAGGAAAGCAAGAGACTGTGTACAGCCTGTGCACTTTACTTGCTTACAATGTTGTGGGAGGTACATAGGACCCACAGATGTATAACAGCACAAAGAAAGAGACATAGAGTCAAAGGTCACGCCCATTGCCACGTTTCACCATTTCTGTAAGTGGTAGGTGTCAGAATAGAAGAAAGACATCAGTCGAACCCTGCATTAGATGACATTTTTTTCAAACAGGTGATTGGAAAGAAAATATAAAAATAACACTTTCTAAGCAGTTAGTATGTGCTAGGCACCCTTCCCTGATGATCAGTGGATAAAGAATCCACCTGTAATGCAGGAACAAAGGATATGTGGGTTCAGGCCCTGGGTTGGTAGGATCCCCTGGAGGAGGAAATGGCAACCCACTCCAGTATTCTTGCCTGGAGAAGTCCATGGACAGAGGATCCTGGGTTACAGTCCATGGGGTCGCAAAAAGCCAGACGTGACTAAAGCAACTGAGCATGAGCACTCATGCATTTTACATTTTTGAAAAATCATTTATTCTTTTTTTTTAAATCTAGGACATAGGTTTCATAGTTTACCAATGAAAGGATTGAAGTTCAAGGATTTAAATGACTTGTCCAAATTAGCAGTCTGTAAGTCAGCAGATTTCAGAACCTGTGTATCTAGGACTTACAAGTTTATGCCACATTTCTACTGCCTGGAAAAATCAGATAGGAAAATGGCATAGTTCTAGCATAGAGAAGATAACATCCTGCAGAGGACAGTTCAGATCCCTTCTATCCTGCTTCCTCATTTTGATTGACTGAAGGCGTAGAGAATGGACTGGCTTCCCTAGGGCTTGTGCAGGGTTCCTTTAGGTTCAAACAAAATTTTGTTGTTCTTGTAAAATTGGAGAAAGATATGCCAGCATACATTGCTTGAAAGATGCACTGCCTTGCAATTGTCCACCTTTGAACAGGTTGGTCTTTTAAGAATTAACTGTTACATTGATTCAGCAGGATTTATATGTTGATTATATAGGTAGATCTTATTGTTTACTTATGTAGCTGGGTACTTAAAACTGTAGTTGATAATAGACTGCTATTCAGACATCTTTGCCACTATACTGGATTGGCCAAAAAGTTTGTTCAGATTTTTCCATAGGCTGTTATGCAAAAATCCAAAAGAACATTTTGGTCAACCTAGTATGACTTCTTTAGATCTGTAACCCTCATATGTTCTCCGGTATGAATAATTCATTCAATGTCCTTGCTTATATTGTGGTCTCATTTGTCCCTGGAACATTAAAGATGGCAAATGCTTGAAGAGTTAAGAGACTTCAGTTGGATGTCCTTGTGGCTGAATAAATTAGATTTGGAAGATGGGAGCAGGAATTACTGGTTGGCCTTAAAGTTCAGATTTTCAGTTGGAGGCAACTGGAGGCTTCCAAACATTTCTTATCAGGGATGTTATGTGAGTTAAGAAAGTATTGTTTAGCTTTGTTGAACTCTAGAAGCTTACATATAATTTATAGTTTTCAGAGAAGAAAGCAGAAATGGGGTTGAACTATATACACTGTTATACCATATTTTTTCTCACACAACACTGCAGTTAGAATGTTAGCATATGTTATAAATAGATTCACTTTAATCACTGCATAGTAATTTAGTTTCTTTTGATGGTTTTAAATTGTTTCTAGGGTTTTTATTTTATCCTATGGTTGTTCTATTTTGTTTTGTTTTGCTATTACAAAGAATGTTACAATGAACCTTATTATACATGTGTTTTGAAAATTTGGTGAGTGTGTCAGCAGGATAAATTTCTAGAAGTCCAATTGTTGAGTAAAAATATAGGTGGACTGTATATTGTAATAGATATTGCCAAAGGCTGCACAAACACAACAATTTTAAGCCTCCACCAAGATATATCTAGTGCTTCAATATATCTGTTCAACATTTAGTTCAGTTCAGTTCAGTCGCTCAGTCGTGTCCACCTCTCTGCGACCCCATGAATCGCAGCACGCCAGGCCTCCCTGTCCATCACCAACTCCCGGAGTTCACTCAGACTCACATCCATCGAGTCCATGATGCCATCCAGCCATCTCATCCTTTGTTGTCCCCTTCTCCTCCTGCCCCCAATCCCTCCCAGCATCAGGGTCTTTTCCACTGAGTCAACTCTTCGCATGGGGTGGCCAAAGTGCTGGAGTTTCAGCTTTAGCATCAGTCCCTCCAAAGAAATCCCAGGGCTGATCTCCTTCAGAATGGACTGGTTCAACATTAGGTAACATTAATGTTTAAAATTGTTATTACTTTGATGTGTAAAATATAGTCAAACATTTAAGTTAAATCTCTTTAATTACAAGTGAGTTTGAACATTTTCTTTTTTTTTTTTGAACATTTTCTATGTTAATTGAGCATTAGTGTTTTGTGTTTCTGTGAATTGTTTGCTTGTATCATTTTCTCCTTTTCCTGTCACATGCTTAGTTTTAAAATTTTATGTTGTAAAATTGCCTTAATATTAAAACTGCTTTAATCTTAGACTATCATATGAGCTATATAGTTTTCCTAGTTATCATTTCTTTTGACTTGATTTGTGGTTATTTTAAAGGTGGTAGAAGTTTTAAATTTTATATAAATGTATGAGTATTTTATAATTTTTTTTGGTTTTAATTCTCTACTGCAGATAGAGATATTTTTTAAGAAAAAAATAAAAGCTTTCCTTTTGTCCTTAAGTAACTTTGTTCTTTTCTCTTCCTGTTTACTTATTAATTCTTTGATCTATTTGGGATTTATTTTCATCTAAGATGCAAGAAAATGATCTAACTGTTTTTGCTTTTTCTTTTTTTTTTTCTTTTTAGCCACTAGTCAGTGGTCTCAACAATATTTGCTACATAATTTACTTTTCACTCACCTTTATCATATAACTAAATTCCTTTGGGTATTCATCTCTATATATGATTTCACTTTTCCATGGTTCTTCTGATAATCTGGGCCAGTGTAAGCTATTTCAAATATTGTAGCTTAATAGATTTTAATATTTGGGATTCCCAGGTGGCACTAGTGGAAAAGAATCCACCCACCAATTCAGGTTAATAGACATAGGTTTGATCCCTGGGTCAGGAAGATTACCTGGAGAAGGAAATGGCAATCCACTCCAGCATTCTGCCCGTAAAACTTCCATGGACAGAGGAGCCTGGCAGGCTACAGTTCTTGGGGTCGCAGAGAGTCAGACACAAATGAGCATCTGAGCACAACAACAACAGGTTTTAATATTGAGTAGTTCTAGATTCCATTTCACATTATCTTTTGATTATTCTGACTCTTCTATGTGCTTTTGTTTTCCATAAACTACTTGAGATCACCTTGGTACCTTGTTTGAGACTGCTGATTTTATAGATCAGTTCGGAGGAAGATGCTCTCCTCATACCCGACATTATCATTATTACCACAATTTTACCCAGAGATAAAATATGCATTTCCACTTATTCATTTTCAATTCCATAGTGTAACTAAATAGAATATCTTTTTAACATAATCCTTTCTTAATTTTCTTTATAACCTGTATAAATTCTTAGAGAAAACTACATTATTCATCTAACATGTTTTGCTTTTCAGTACTCATTCCATTTTCCTGGTGTCATTGTTTTCTCTTCTCTTCTCATTTGACCTTGGGCATTTTGAAAGTCCACAGCAGAGAATTAATTCTTCCAAATTCTGGAGCCTAGCCTTTTAGCTGTGGAGGGTGAATGACAACAGTATTTGAATAATAGCTAATATTACAAACAGCCTAGAAGAGCTGCTTCTCGCTGCGTTTTACTGGTGTACAGTCATTACCAGTGCAGGATTGAGTGATTTGGGTGAAGTTTACTTAAGGATCACTGTCATTATATATTTATGAATAACAGCAAACACTATTTAGGCTAAGCCATTCCATGAGAATTGACATGCTACATCAGGGACTGGGTGATAGAGTTCCTCGCCCTGTGTTTATGGCACTAACAATCTGTTTCATAAGCCAGCTTCTGCAAGCTAATGATCACAGCCACTAACCATTCTATTCTCATTTTAATAAAAATTGCAAAGAGAGGAAAGAATAATAAGAGAAAAAGGTGATGGATGTACTATTGAGGCCATCTGTAAACAAATAAAATCCATTTAACCTTATTTGGAGGAACAGCAGAAAAAACGTGCAAAGCTCTAGTAGGCAAAACATTTCCATTTGTACTCATATGCTCCCTTGTATTCTAATCTCTTTCTTCCAAAAGAGGAGAAGAAAGGATACTCCTCATGCTTTTTCTCTATGTTTGCTGTCATTGGTGGTATGTTTTAATGAAGGTTACAATCAACTACAGCCTTCTGAAGCTATGCAAATGAACTGATGTTCTTTTCTATTACCCATTTATTTTGTTACAGAGCAATTCTGTTTAGGGTGGAAGGTACACTGATTTGTGGGGCACACAAAGGAACAAAGGACTAACTTAAACTCTAGTCACTGACTAGACCATGCCACTTTATAAGGGTCTATCTGCTCCCCCGACTGCATCGTTTTCAGTCTTATCTCTTGCTCTGTGCCTGTTCCTTAATATCAAGTCTAGCATTCCCAACCTTGCCAGGTCAGTAAGTGACCTTAGTCATGGAACAAGGGGAATGGGATTACTTTTGGATGTTCATTAGGAGTCTGATGTGTCTTAACTCTCTATTTTGTCTGCTAACCAGAGCCAGAGCTGGTTCAAAATCTGGCCATGTATATTATCTGAATCACTGTGATATTGAATATCACCTGCGGAAATGTTTTGTTGGTGTGGCTTTAGGACACAGAGATTGAGAAGGCTGAAGAGATAGGTTTTGAGCTGTGTCCCATCCAGCCACTCCTCCTTTCACTGATCTAGAATCACCACAGTGGTAGGGTTGGAGGGAAGTAGGGGCAGGACTACTGAAGATGATGCCCTCACACTACTTAAGAACAATGGAAATTCTAGGCTAGAGGGTAGTGGGCTTCTTGGTGCTTAATGTGGTGAGGCATCATTTTTGAATGATGACTACATGCTTGTGAGATGCTAGTTAGCATGAATTGGAATCTCTTATGGGGTTTATCGAGACAGCCTCTTAGTAAAAGTGAAAGAGGAGAGTGAAAAAGTTAGCTTAAAACTAGGCATTCGGGAAAACACATCATGGCATCTGGTCCCATCACTTCCTGGCAAATAGATGGGGAGACACTAGAAACAGTGACAGACTTTATTTTGGGGGGCTACAAAATCACTGCTGATGGTGACTACAGCCATGAAATTAAAAGGTGCATGCTCTTTGGAGGAACAGTTATGACCAACCTAGAGAGCATATTAAAAAGCAGAGACATTACTTTGCCGACTAAGGTCCATCTAGTCAAGGGGAAGGTGAAGGTGAAGTCGCTCAGTCGTGTCCTACTCTTTGCGACCCCATGGACTGTAACCTACTAGGCTTCTCCGTCCATGGGATTTTCCAGGCAAGAATACTGGAGTGGATTGCCATTTCCTTCTCCAGAGGATCTTCCCGACCCAGGGATTGAACCCGGGTCTCCTATATTGGAGGCAGACGCTTTAACCTCTGAGCCACCAGGGAAGCCCAAGGCTATGGTTTTTCCAGTAGTCATGTATGGATGTGAGAGTTATACTATAAAGAAAGCAGCTCCAGTTTCATCCACCTCATTAGAACTGATTCAAATGTATTCTTTTTAATGGCTGAGTAATACTCCATTGTGTATATGTACCACAGCTTTCTTATCCATTCATCTGCTGAAGGACATCTAGGTTGCTTCCATGTCCTGGCTATTATAAACAGAGCTGCGATGAACACTGGGGTACATGTGTCTCTTTCAATTCTGGTTTCCTCAGTGTGTATGCCCAGCAGTGGGATTGCTGGGTCATAATGCAGTTCTATTTCCAGTTTTTTAAGGAATCTCCACTCTGTTCTCCATAGTGGCTGTACTAGTTTGCATTCCCAGCAATAGTGTAAGAGAGTTCCCTTTTCTCCACA
>SJXQ01000829.1:207956-248803 GCA_006408695.1 Aepyceros melampus | reverse complement strand
AACTGCTCTAAGTGCTGGGAATTCAGGAGTGAACAAAACTGACTGGTTCACTGTAAACTCATGGAGCAGACAATAAGCAAGTAAAGAATTAAATAGAGATGGTAATTTCAGATAAGTGCTATAAAAAATAAAAGAAAACAAGATGAAGTAGTAAAGGGTGTTGGGGTGAAGTTAATTTAGACCCTGAAAGGGGTGACATGGGAGTATTCAGGCAGGGACCCTAATGAAAAGAGACAGCCAGGCTAAATTTTAGGAGCTAGGGGTTCGAAGCAGAGACAGCAGTACATGTTAAGGCCCTAAGGTTGAGATGAGTTTAAATAACAGCGTATTCTCCTGACGTAGAACTCCACTGGAGACCATGGGCTGTACAGAGGGGGAGCCCACACGGCACCTCCCCAGGCTCAATGCCAGGGCTGCCCAAGCCCCAGGAAATGCCAGCTCTGCAGAGTTACCAGAGCCCAGTTCTAGCCTTTCTCCAAGATCCACGATGGCACCACTGCCTCTTCCTCCTCACCCATCACTCCTCTTAATCAGCACCAAGGAATCCCGAAGCTTCCCTCCTGTGGGTTCTGTGCCCAGAGGAATAGATTGTGTTAGCC
Source organism: Aepyceros melampus (assembly GCA_006408695.1). Classification (NCBI taxonomy): domain Eukaryota; kingdom Metazoa; phylum Chordata; class Mammalia; order Artiodactyla; family Bovidae; genus Aepyceros; species Aepyceros melampus. The sequence goes on along the minus strand of SJXQ01000829.1, from coordinate 248,204 downwards.
AAGAGTTTGTTCTTTGAGGTATCAGTATATGTGAAATGGGCTTCCCTCATAGCTCAGCTGGTAAAGAACTTGCCTGCAATGCAGGAGACCCCGGTTCGATTCCTGGGTCAGGAAGATACCCCAGGAAGGGATAGGCTACCGACTCCAGTATTCTTGGGCTTTCCTGGTAGCTCAGCTGATAAAGAATCCACCTGCAATGCAGGAGACCTGGGTTCAGTCCCTCGATTTGGAAGATCCCCTGGAGAGGGGAACGCCTGAAGAATTCTATGGACTGTATAGTCCATGGGGTTGCAAAGAATCGGACACAAGTGAGCAACTTTCACTTCACATACATGAAATGGTACAAGACTCCGTGTAATTGTCAAGTGAAAGCTACAACCACAAATACTATAAAATTTCACAGAGACCTGGGCCTCTGAATTGGAATAGACTGAGAATGATTTGAAGAGGAAAACAGCCTTAAGCTTGACCAAGGGAGAGGAGAGAGAACCTTTGAAGTGGGAATAGAGGAAAGACTCTGAGCTAGGTATGCCCACAAAATGAGTAAGCTACATTGATGGCTATGAACAGTGGATTCTATCGCTGTAGAAAGATAGCATGGAGGAACAATAGGAAATTCATCTGGAAAAGCAGAGTGAAGCCAGATGGGAGAGGGCCCTTAATGAAGTGCAAGGAGTTTGGATTTTATCACATGGAAAAAGAAAGGACTGAGATGTGGTTTGGGGTTCAGGGCAGGCAGCCTTAAAATGTGCCACTTTGTTACATGGATTACTTTAAGTTAAAATTACTTCAGAAACAGCTAATACATGAAGGACATTCTGACCCTCCTTTGTTCCCTTGTGAGCAGGAAATAAATCTCCCATGTGAAAAGTACCCTCCCTGGAGCAAGAGATAGAGAGGCATCCTTTATTACCAGAGACAGGGACTTCAAGGCCAAGAAGTTGTAGAAAAAACTTTGTTACTTCTTTACTAATTCACTACCCCAAGCCCAGACTTTTTTGTCTTGTCAGTTCTTCACAAATTTTATTTTTCCTTTGTCTAAAAAGGATTAAAGAAATTGCCCGCTTTGGTCACTTCTTTAAATCTCCTATTCTATACGCTCCTGCACATACAAATTAAATTTGGTTTTCTCCTATTAATCTGTCTTGTGTCAATTTAATTATTAGACCAGCCAGAAGAACCAAGAGGGACAAGGGGGAAATTTCCCCTCCTTGATAGGCTGAAAAAAGAAGAAAGAACTGGAAACTAGACACACTCTAGAGGAGGTGGTTCTGTTATGGTAAGACGTGATGAATTCCTAGAATATCAAAGTCACTTTCATTTGGACCTGGCCCGAGCTGATGGGCCTCCCAGGTGGCCCTAGTGGTAAAGAATCTGGCTGCCAATGCAAGAGATGGAAGAGTTGCAGGTTCGATCCCTGGGTCAAGAAGATCCCCTGAAGGAGGGCATGGCAATCCACTCCAGTATTCTTGTCTGGAGAATCCCATGGACAGAGGAGCCTGGCAGGCTATGGTCCATAGGGTTGCAAAGAGTCTGACATGATTGAAGCAACTTGGCATGCATGCATGCCAGCTGAGCTTCTGTGCACCTGTCCAGGTCCAACAGAGGGAGCAGTAGGAGTAATAAGGGAAAGGAAGGTCTGTTCTTCTAAACTTAAGCCATTGGGTCCAAATAACTCTGCTTTGAAATGTATTTGCCTGAATGCAGAGAGGAGAGAGGCAACCATCCTTCTTTGCCACTGATTATTGCACAGCTGTGGAACTGTGTGGGCTCAAGGCGGCCACCAAAGAGAAACTCCTAGGTCCCAATGTGCAACAGGAAAGGACATGTACCTAGGAAAGAAAGGAGGCCATGGGCCCAGCAGGATGACACGTGGTAAAAACAGCATTCCATAGTGACTAGCAGGCCCTGGGTCCATCTCACTCCCTGCAGCAAGTGGTCCAAGAAGAGTCCTCTCAGGGCCACTATTGCAGAGAATGTATGGGGTGCAGAAGTCCAAAATATGAAGAGGGAGGGCAAGTGGAGGGATGGTCAGGGATTTGGCAAAATAGAAGCAGAATCCTGAAAAGTTCAGAATACAAACCTGAAATGGCATGGAAGTCTTGGAGTGCAGGGGATGGGGGTGGAAAAAAAAAGATGAACAATTTTTCCAGTAGTCATGTATGAATGTGAGAGTTGGACCATACAGAAGGCTGAGTGCCAAAGAATTGATGATTTTGAACTGTGGTGTTGAAGAAGACTCTTGAGAATCCCTTGGACAGCAAGGAGATCAAATAAGTCAATCTTAAAGGAAAACCAACCCTGAATATTCATTGAAAGGATTGATGTGGAAGCTGAAGCTCCAATACTTTGGCCACCTGATGCAAAGAGCCGATCCATTGGAAAAGACCCTGATGATGTGAAAGATTGAAGGTAAGAGAAGAGGGGACAACAGAGGATGAGATGGTTGGATGGCATCACTGACTCAGTGGACGTGAGTTTGAGGAAGCACAGGGAGAGAGTGAAGGATAGGGAAGCCTGGTGTGCTGCAGTTCTTGGGGTCACAGAGCTGGACACTGCTTAGTGACTGATCAACAACAATGGAGCAATTAGGTCCATGGTGCACATCCAGCCCACCCTTGAAGGAGAAGGCAGCTAGATCTTTTTTGGGAGAATCAGACAGGAGATGGTCTGTGTGAAGGGACAAATAGACTACCGAAGATGGAGTCAAAGTCTGAGCATTAATGTGAAAACATCCCTCCCCAAACTCTTTTCCTGCTTCTAGTGCTATTTGACTTTTTTAAAAGTATAGGCAAAAATACAAATTAATTCCTTAAAAAAACATACTTTATGAAACTCTGAATCGTAATGAAATAAAGTAACCATGCATGACTACAGCCTGCCAGCCTGCCAGGCTTCTCAGTCCATGGGATTTTCCAGGCAAGAATACCGGAGTGGGTTGCCATTTCTTGTTCCAGGGAATCTTCCCAATCCAGGGATTGAACTCATGTCTCCTGCCAGTCTTCTGCATTGGCAGGAGGATTCTTCTCCACCAAACTACCAGGGAAGTCCATCCTTCTTGTACTTGCTGTTTGTTTGTTTGTTTTTTTCCCCTAGTGCCTCTAGCTCAAAATAATGTTGATGTCAATATTAAGGCATATTTTGGGATGACATATTTGGCCTCCTTCAAAACCATGCTTAATGTTCCAGGTAAACCAAGCAGGCATAGATGAACATAGAATCCTCTGCACCTCCATCCCTTGCCCCTTTAACAGAAGTTTTCATTCAGTCTGTGTCACTGAGGGGACCAAGTGGTGTGCCTGTGGTAGGTTTGGGTTTCATTTTTCTGAGCCTCAGGAGGTGGAGAATGGTTAAGGAAGTATGACTTTTCAGAAGCAAGGAGATATGATGCTTTGCATGCAAATTTAGCTGGTTCCGTTTTCCTGGGTTGTGGTTCCTGGCAAAACTATTGGCAAATCTTTGTTCAGAAGTGATTTCTATTATTTTTAAGTAAAATAATGTCAACAAAAATTTACATTTGAGTAAAAGAGAAAGGAGAAATTTTATTTACAGCAAAATAGGATTGCAGTTGCTTCCAACAAGAGGGAAGCAAAATCTGCATGTATTTCTACAGGATGGCGATGGGAGTTGCTCCTTTCACAAAAAATTCCTAGAGGGAATCTTTGGATATGAAAGGACTCCAGTTCCTGGTTCAAACCTGGGTCTAGAAACAGTGGATAATGCAAAAAGAAGGCCAGGGGGCTTCCCTTGTGCTTCCGTGGTAAAGAATCTGCCTGCCAATGCAAGAGACACAGGTTCAATCCCTGATCTGGGAATATCCCGCTTCCCTCCAATCAACCAAGCCCGGGAGCCACAACTGCTGAGACCACATGCCACCAAGTACTGACCCTTGCTCCCTAAACCTGAGCTCAGAAACAAGAGAAACCACTGCAATGAGAAGCGCTCGCTCTGCGGCTAGAGAGTAGCCCCTGCTAACCACAACTAGAGAAAAGTCCACACAGCAACGAGGACCCAGCCCAGCCAAAACTAAGTACATAAATTAAAATTTTAAAAAATGAAAAAAGGAGGCTAGGGACTTCTCTGGTGGTCCAGTGGTTAAGACTGTAACTTCCAGTGCAGGGGGCTTGGGTTCGAGCCCTTGTCAGAGAACTAAGATCCCACATGCCTGGTGGTGCCACCAAAAGAAAGAGAAGAAGGCTAAGGAAATGAATTGAAATTGGAGTATTGTAGGTAGACCAGAAAGGGAGGGGGTTTGGGGAGCTGAGAGGAGAAGAAAAAGAGCTAGGGAAAGCACTCAGTAACCGCGAAAGACCAGAACTTGAGGAAGAGATGGCTACCGAGAAACTCCTAGAGACCTGCTAGAGAGTTTGGGGAAACTTTCAAATGGTTCCTCACACTTCATTACACTGTTAATACCTTCCATTACTCATTCCTCCCAAAACTTCAGGAAAAGGTTTAAACAAGCAGCAGGATATTATTTTGAAACATGACCCATTGTGGCTCCAGTTCCTAGCACTCCTCCCTCCTGACCCTCCCTCTCCCCCACCCCCACTTTCTCACTCCCATCATTCCACAAAGAGAAGAATGTCAAAAGCAGAGCAAGGGGGTCGGATTCTTGGCTTTCAGCTTTCAAAATCTTAGGATTCCAGGCATAAATTATAGATTTAAAATAACATGTAATTAGTCACATTCTAACCTGTCTGCCCCTACTCCCACTGGAGATTTTCCCACTAGGGAAATCTCCCACTAAGAGATTTTCCCTAGTCTGCAAAAGAAGAGAAATGGAATGTCTTTAGTGCCTTTGAAAATTAGTTGTTCTCTGTCCCCAGGCCAGCCCTGGGGGAAGATCCCCAGAGAGTTTGGGGATTGGGAGCAAAGCAAATAAATCATTGCCTAGCTTTCCAGATGGGCACCCTCTCGGAGGTCCTCTGCACCCCCAGGGTGTGCGTGGAAATGTCTATGTGACACATCAAGGATGGCAGGCCTAAGGTACCCTCGCTGAATCCTGGAACCCCTCAGGGTGCTGTAGCACTCAGCAGGGTATCTTCCTCACTCGCCAAGAGTAGCAAAGATGTGGCACCAACAGCCAGAAGATCCTGACAAAGAGATCTCACCAGCCTTGGTCTGAATAGAGTGGACAGAGCAAAGAACATAACAAACACCAAGATGAAGAAGTAAGAAGGACAAAAACCAGACAGTATGATCTCTTTTTCTTTTTTGACCACGCAAAAGGACATGTGGGATCTTAGTTCCCTGACCAGGGATCAAACTCACAAACCCTGCGTCGGAAGTGCAGAGTCTTAACCATTGGACCACCAAGAAAGTCCAACTGAGGTCAATTTCTATTTGTGAAAACCAAAAAAATGTCTCAGATTCATGATGGATGAGTAATTAAGACATTTATAAAATGAAGTCTTTATATGGATCACTAATTTGCCTTGGTGACAATTTAAAAAAAGAGGTGCGTGTAAATATGTTATTACTGTTTGAACAAGTCCATAACCTCCCAAGGAGACTGCTATGGCAGACAGTACATATGGTATCATCTTGCTCAAGTAAATTTTTTGGATTGCTCATAACTTAACATGCATCCTATGTTGCTATGCCTGTGGGGTATGAAACCAATATGAAAATCTAATCCAAGCGTTCTCCTCTTTAGCTGGGGTCTGATGCAAGAGTTTACCTGGCTGGGTAACCGTCACATCCGTAGGGAGACTGTTCAGAAGCACCACATGAACTATCAAATATAGGAACCAGTACATCAGTCACAGTGATTAGAAGGACAATCCAATCTGTTAAGGTCTCTCTGAACAAGAACTCAACCCACAAACAACCCTGTTAAAGACACTTAACCCAAGACCTAAATGATGCCTGTGTTGAGAAAACTCAAAAAAGAAAAAAAAAAAAAAAGAACAATCAGGCAACACTTTAGAATACTGGAGTTCAGGATGTCTGACTCTGGACCATCACAGAAACCAACAGCCTAGGGTCAAGACGACAATGCCACTTTCCCTCACTCAGAACTGTGGTCTTTTCAAAGTACAGTCTTTTTAGTAAACATACTGTTCAAAAAAAAAATCAGCTTATTACTTTCCGTTTCAAAAATTCAACTATGATTAACCAAGTAAGACAAGTGTGTACCTTCTGCTGTCTCTGTTTTTTAAAAGGCCTACTTTTCAGTAACACTTTATATGGGACAAGCTTATCCCTCAGTGACTTCTGATAGATTATCAGGCCTGGACTGCAAGAACTAAATAGCTTTGCTCTTCCACAGTAGGGCCTAGGCTACTGTTAGTTTTATATCCCCAGTAATGCTGAACGTGGAAAGTCATGTGTAAGTATGTATAAGTCATGTATAAGTCTGACTAGGGTATAAAACCGATGAGGAAAATATGACCTGTACACAAAGGGACATAGCAAAGTGAAGAAATCAACACCATCATTTCTGTCTTATTTATTTTTGATGAAAAACATGAATAAATACTTTTTCTCGCCCTATTTAAAAGGCTACTTTAGAAATAATGCAATTTGCAACAGCGTGGATGGACCGAGAGATTATCAACTAAGTCAATCAGAAAGAGAAAGACAAATACCATATCACTTATATGTGAAGAGAAAGAAGGATTAGAAGTGCCCAAACTCTGTTACTGTCACTCAGAATTGATATGTGGGGGACTACATAGAGTGACAGAAAAATGCTGAAGAGCAGAGACCAGAGGCCAAAAGTGGTCTTGACCGGAAAAGGGCTGGGGCGAGTCATTTCACCTCTTTGACCCTCACTTTCCTGTTCTGTCAAAGGTCAGACTAAATATTCCATGTGATTCAAGACAACTGTGTAACCAGTTGTAACCAATGGGCTGTTTATATTTTCGTTTTTGTTTCTTTATTCTGCCAGCAAGTTTTATTTTGATTGTTCCTCTTTTTTTTAATGTTTTTACCACTGAGTTACTTACATCCACAATTAAACATTTCTTTTCTGTATCTGTTCATTCTCAGGCATCAAGTGTTAAAATAATAGAACTACAGACATAACCTGTTTTGTTGCATTTCACTTTAATGTGCTTTGCAGATATTGCATTTCTTATAAACTGAAGTGTGGGAACCCTGCATTGAGCAAGTCTATCGATGCCATTTTCCAGTAACATTTGTTCGCTTCATGTCTCTGTGCCATGTTTTGGTAATTCTCACAATATTTCAAACTCTCCACCAGCAAAAAATATTAAAATTTATTGAAGGTTCAAATGGTTAGCATTTTTTTCTAGCAATAAAGTATTTTAAATTAAGGTATGTACTGTTTTAGATATAATGCTGCTGCTGCTGCTAAATCACTTCAGTCGTGTCCGACTCTGTGTGACCCCATAGACGGCAGCCCACCAGGCTCCCCTGTCCCTGGGATTCTTCAGGCAAGAACACTGGAGTGGGTTGCCATTTCCTTCTCCAATGCATGAAAGTGAAAAGTTAAAGGGAAGTCGCTCAGTCGGGTCTGACTCTTCATGACCCCATGGACTGCAGCCTACCAGGCTCCTCTGTCTGTGGGATTTTCCAGGCAAGAGTACTGGAGTGGGGTGCCATCGCCTTCTCTAGATACAATGCTATTTGCACACTTAATAGACTATGTATAATGTGAACATGCAATGCAGGAGACCCCAGTTCAATTCCTGGGTTGGGAAGAGCCAGTGGAGAAGGGATAGGCTCCCCACTCCAGTATTCTTGGGCTTCCCTGGTGGCTTAGCTGGTAAAGACTCTACCTGCAATGCTAGAGACCTGGGTTCAATCCTTTGGTTGGGAAGATCCCCTGGAGAAGGAAAAGGCTACCCACTCTAGTATTCTGATCTGGAGAATTCCATGGACTGTGTAGTCCATGGGGTCACAAAGAGTCGTACGCAACTGAGTGATTTTCTCTTAGTGTGAACATAACTTTTACATGCACTGGGAAACCAAAATATTCACATGACTTGCTTCACTGTGATATGCAATTTATTGCAGTGGTCTGGAACTGAACATGAAATATCTCCTGAGGTCGGCCTATCTTCCGATTTTGGTGCAGTGCACACTATTTCTTGTTCCTTCTAAGTTGACAGCAGTTCACACCCTTAAGGAAGGACCCAAGCCGGAAGGATGCCCTCGTAGCCACAGCAGGTGCAAAAGAGAACTGGACTGTTTCAGAGTAAGAGCAATGAACCATCTCCAGAATAAGTACAGTACGGTGGTTAACCTTTTGCAACAATGAACCAAGCAGAGTAACACAAACACTAAACTGGGCTGTCTTCCAGGATGACCTTTCTTTAAGAATGTAAAGTAGGCAAAGACTATCTGCTTCTGCAGCTGTCAATCTGAACAGAATCAGACCACCTCCCCCTATGACACATCCCGTCTGGTTGGACAGGTGTGGAAGGTAGGCATTCTTAGCTAAGAAGAAGAAGTAGGCTATTTTCACTTTGACTTGCCCTTCTTTGTATGCGCCCAAAATAGAGCTATTTATAAAATGTTCTGAAGTAAACGATTAATACAAGTGAGGAGCTTTCGAGGCACCCTCCTGAACACTGGTTCTGTTTCTTCTCTTGCGGCCGTAAGAGCTGCAGCAACTGCCCGCAGGAGAACAAGAGGAGGTCAGTGCAGGTGAGAGGAATGTGGAAATCGGAGCTCTGCCTCCCAAACTCCTCAGGGAATCCTCTCCTGGCTGTGGAGAAGAGCCCCACAGCCTCACCCCTCCACAACAGCTCCCTCGTGTCGCCTTCAATACACAGCCAGGATTACTACCAACGCCATTATGGCGCTTGTTACTATCTTCTCTTTTTATTACTCTCAGGTGGGGGAAGCTGATATCCTGAGCTTAAATGTGGGACGCCAGTGATCATGCGCACACCCTCATACTAAATTAGGTTATCAAACTGTCGAATAAACAAGGACTGTTTCTCTATAGTAAGGGCCAATAAAATCAATAAATACTGAGTGGGTCCTACGAGCCCGATATTCTCAGCCATTCTGAGATAAAGGTTACTCATTCAAAAGATAATTAAAGGGACTGCTAATTGGGTATATGGCTTCTCTGTGGGATGATGAAAATGCCCTGGAGTTGGTGGTGATTTCTGTACAACTTTATGAATACACTAAAAACCACTGAGCTGTATGCTTTAAAAGGGTGAATTTTATGGTATGTGAATTATACAGATCTCAATTTTTTTTAAAGGTAATTAAGGAGTGGCTAGTATGTGCCAGAAACATTATGCTAGGAACTGTGTAAAAAATATTTAACTCTTTGAGCCTCCTACTATATGTTGTATACTATGCAAAGTCCTTTTATTGAATCTTCATAAGCTCCCTGGAAGGAGGGAGTATTAGTATCCCATTTTATAGCTAAAGAAATGGATGTAGAGAGTCTTTTGCTTAAAATCAAAATTAGGTAGAATCACATGAAACTGCTATTTTGTAGACTACTTTTCTGTTCAAATGTCAGTTTCTTATAGCTGAATCTAACAAGTACCTCTGTCTGTCCAAGTTCATAATTACATACACCAGAAAACCACTCTAACGAGACTGCTAAGGCACTTCAGTCGTGTCCGACTCTTTGCAACCCCATGGACTGTAGCCCACTAGGCTCCTCTGTCCATGGGATTCTCCAGACAGAATACTGGAGTGGATTGCCATGCATTCCTCCAGGGCTAATGAAATTAGGCATTTGTAAAGAAATACAAGATGGTAAGGACCTAGTTCCCTGAATGACAGTGTGCTTCTATCGTGTGAGGCCACAAAGACTTTGAGTTCCATCTGCTGGGTACCTAGCACCACTCATCCTGACCAACACGCCAGGTCTACTGCACCCCAGAGCCTGTGCTGTTACTTGCTGGTAATATACCTCCTTCAGGGAGTTTAGGACGCAATGAAAGATCCATGCACAGTGTACTAGAATACTAGAATCAAAGATAGAATAAGTCCCACAAGAGTGGAGCAAACAATGAATCATAGGATTAACTAAACAGAGAGCACAAAAAAACAGGGGCTTAACCAAAGAAGGGGCTTATTCTCACAAAGCAAGAAGCCTAGAGGTAAGCAGATAAGGGCTAGAACGCTCTCTCTATGATTCCACTAGGGACCTAAGGTAAGTCTACCTTTCCCCTCCACCATTCTTCAGTTCAGTTCAGTCCCGCAGTCGTGTCCGACTCTTTGCGACCCCATGAATCGCAGCACACCAGGCCTCCCTGTCCATCACCAACTCCCGGAGTTCACTCAGACTCACGTCCATTGAGTCCATGATGCCATCCAGCCAACCCATCCTCGGTCGTCCCCTTCTCCTCCTGCCCCCAATCCCTCCCAGCATCAGGGTCTTTTCCAATGAGTCAACTCTTCACGTGAGGTGGCCAAAGTACTGGAGCTTCAGTTTTAGCATCATTCCTTCCAAAGAAATCCCAGCGTTGATCTCCTTCAGAATGGACTGGTTGGATCTCCTTGCAGTCCAAGGGACTCTCAAGAGTCTTCTCCAACACCACAGTTCAAAAGCATCAGTTCTTCGGCGCTCAGCCTTCTTCACAGTCCAACTCTCACATCCATACATGACCACAGGAAAAACCATAGCCTTGACTAGACGGACCTTAGTCGGCAAAGTAATGTCTCTGCTTTTGAATATACTATCCAGATTGGTCATAACTTTTCTTCCAAGGAGTAAGCGCCTTTTAATTTCATGGCTGCAGTCACCATCTGCAGTGATTTTGGAGCCCAAAAAAACAAAGTCTGACACTGTTTCTACTGTTTCCCCATCTATTTCCCATGAAGTGATGGGGCCAGATGCCATGATCTTCGTTTTCTGAATGTTGAGCTTCAAGCCAACTTTTCCACTCTCCTCTTTCACTTTCAACAAGAGGCTTTTTAGCTCCTCCTCACTTTCTGCCATAAGGGTGGTGTCATCTGCATATCTGAGATTATTGATATTTCTCCCAGCAATCTTGATTCCAGCTTGTGTTTCTTCCAGTCCAGCATTTCTCATGATGTACTCTGCATATAAGTTAAATAAGCAGGGTGACAATATACAGCCTTGACGTACTCCTTTTCCTATTTGGAACCAGTCTGTTGTTCCATGTCCAGTTCTAACTGTTGCTTCCTGACCTGCATACAGATTTCTCAAGAGGCAGGTCAGGTGGTCTGGTATTCCCATCTCTTTCAGAATTTTCCACAGTTTACTGTGATCCACACAGTCAAAGGCTTTGGCATAGTCAATAAAGCAGAAATAGATGTTTTTCTGGAACTCTCTTGCTTTTTCCATGATCCAGCGGATGTTGGCAATTTGATCTCTGGTTCCTCTGCCTTTTCTAAAACCAGCTTGAACATCAGGGAGTTCACGGTTCACATATTGCTGAAGTCTGGCTTGGAGAATTTTGAGCATTACTTTACTAGCATGTGAGATGAGTGCAATTGTGCGGTAGTTTGAGCATTCTTTGGCATTGCCTTTCTTTGGAATTGGGATGAAAACTGACCTTTTCCAGTCCTGTGGCCACTGCTGAGTTTTCCAGATTTGCTGGCATATTGAGTGCAGCACTTTCACAGCATCATCTTTCAGGATTTGAAACAGCTCAACTGGAATTCCATCACCTCCACTAGCTTTGTTCGTAGTGATGCTTTCTAAGGCCCACTTGACTTCACATTCCAAGATGTCTGGCTCTAGATTAGTCATCACATCATCATGATTATCTGGGTCATGAAGATCTTTTTTGTATAGTTCTTCTGTGTATTCTTGCCACCTCTTCTTAATATCTTCTGCTTCTGTTAGGTCCAGACCATTTCTGTCCTTTATCGAGCCCATCTTTGCATGAAATGTTCCCTTGGTATCTCTAATTTTCTTGAAGAGATCTCTAGTCTTTCCCCTTCTGTTCTTTTCTTCTATTTCTTTGCATTGATTCTTAGTATGTGGCCATTCTTAGTATGTGGCATTCTGAGAAGATAAGTCCAAGGACAAAGGAGCATGCCAGATAAATCAACCGCAACTTCTCTTCTAAAGAGCTTTCTCTGATATCCCTCCCAGAAATGACCACTGGCAAAAAGTATTCATGGCTGCTTGTAGCCTTGAGAGAGACCATGCAGTGTGCTTATTTTTAAGATAGTCACATTTATCACCGTATACAAAATCAGAGCTCTGTTTGTAATGCAAAGTGGAAAATACACGCCTAACACTGTCTGCCTTATGAAGGAGGAAAGTTCAAAAGCCCATTAGGCAAGTTATTTGCAAAAGCCTATTACATGGGTCAGCCAGAATTTGAACCCAGGTAGTTTTAACCCTGGGCTATAGAATACATGGTCTAGAATACCATGTGTAGTATTTACTAAACTACAAGGATAGTGTATTGGTTCCCTGGTGCTGCTTGGAGAAGGAAATGGCACCCACTCCAGTATTCTTGCCTGGAGAACCCCAGAGACAGTGGGCCCCCGTCTATGGGGTCGCACAGAGTCAGACACGACTGAGTGACTTAGCAGCAGCAGGTGCTGCTATAAAAAATAGGCATAAAGTTAGTGGTTTAAAACAACATAGATTGGGACTTCCCTGGTGGTCAATGGTTAAGAACCCACCTGTCAATGCAAGGGACACAGGTTTGATCCCTGGTCCAAGAAGATTCCACATGCCATGTGGCAGCTAAACTTGGGCACCACAACTACTGAGCCTGCGCTCCGCAACAAGAAAAGCCACCGCAATGAGGAGCCTAAGCCACTGGCTGCAACTCGAGAGTAGCCCCCACTCACCACAACTAGAGAAAACCCGCATACAGCAATGAAGACCCAGTGCAGCTAAAAATAGATTCAAATTTAAAAACAAAATCACTGATGTCCTCTCTTGTAGCTTCAGAGTCCAGAAACCATCCTCACTGAGCTAAAGTCAAAGTATTGACAGGGCAGCTCCCTTCTGCAGTCTCTGAGGGGAGAATCTGTTTCCTTGTTTTCCTCACTTCTAGTTTCCGGAGGCTGCCCACATTCCTTGGCTCATAACTCCTGGTCAAATCACTCCAACCTCTGGCTTCCATCATTGCATCTCCTGCTTCTGTAGTCAAATTTCCCTCTGCCTCCCTTCTATAAGGACATCTGTGATCATCTTAGGAGCCCATCTGGATAATCCAGGATAAACTCCCATCTCAAGATCCTTAATCACATCCGCAAATCCCGTCTTTTACCACATAAGGTAAAAGGCACAGATTCCAGGGATTAGGACACGGCCATTATTTTGTTGTTCTTGTTCAGTTGCTGAGTCATTTCCGTATCTTTGTGACCCCATGGACTGCAATACACCAGGCTCCTCTGTCCTTCACTCTCTCCCAGAGTTTGCTCAAATTCATGTCCATTGACTTGGTGGTGCTATCCAACCATCTCATTCTCTGTTGCCCCCTTCTACTCTTGCCTTCAATCTTTCCCACATCAGCGTCTTTTCCAATGAGTTGGCCAAAGAATTGGAGCTTCAACTTCACCATCAGTCCTTCTGATGAATATTCAGGGTTGATTTCCTTTAGGATTGACGAGTTTGCTCTCCTTGCAGTCCAAGGGCCATTATTTAACCTACCACAAATAGTTAGTTAGAAATTAATAATGTGCCAAGAAAAAGAGGATGACAATGTTGGCAAGTACCTTAAATAAGGAACAAACTGAGAACTACAGGGATTCTGAAGGTCAAAAGAAAGATACTGCTTGGATAGTCAGAAAGAGGAGTATATAAATGATTTGGAAATTGAAAAATAGTACAGACAACTTAGAGAACCAAGTAAAATAATCCTGGACTAAGAATAAGCTGGGTGAGAGCTGGGAAGAAGAATGTGAGACTAAGAGAACTTGTTAGGGTTTATTTCCAAAGCTGGACAAAAGGAGGTTTGCAGTCACTCACAATCCTGGGGAATTTCATGTTTTGTATCCTCCTATATCCTGCCAATGGCATGAGGCAGCTCCAGGCCCTTGTGAGGATTGGCAATCTCAGGGTCAGGACTAGAATGAAATAAGAGAGGTGCCTGGGGCACTCTCAGGCTGGTGCTGCCCTGAACCTGAGCTTTCAGGACCCTGAGAGTGAGTGTCTCCATGAATTTTGTGCCCTGAGCAAACCACTTTCTCTTACTTTTAGTCTCAGCCCTGGAAGCTTCTAGATAAGCAAGGCTTGCTTAGGCTCTGAGGAGTACAGCAAGGCCTAAGCCACATCAAGAAAGATACTGTAAGCAGTGTACTTTATCAAACTTCCTCCATCTTGACTCCTGACAGACACCTTTATTTCTGAGTCTAGACAATTTTAATGGAAGTGAAAGAGGAGAGTGAAAAAGCTGGATTAAAACTCAACTTTCAAAAAACAAAGATCATGTCATTTGGTCCCATCACTTCATGGCAAATAGATGGGAAAACAAAGGAAACAGTGACAGACTTCATTTTCTTGGGCCCCAAAATCACTGTAGATGGTGATGCAGCTATGAAATTAAAAGATGGCTTGCTCCTTGGAAGAAAAGCTATGACAAACCTAGACAGCATATTAAAAAGCAGAGACATTATTTTGTCAACAAAGATCCATATAGTTAAAGCTATGGTTTTTTTCGGTAGCCATGTATGAATGTAAAGAGTTGGACCATAAAGAAGACTGAGCACCAAAGAATCGATGCTTTTGAACTGTGATGTCGAAGAAGACTCTTGAGAGTCCCTTAGACTATAAGATCAGTCAATCCTAAAGGAAATCAACCCTGAATATTCATTGGAAAGACTGATGTTGAAGCTGATACTTTGGCCACATGATGTGAAGGGTTGATTCATCAGAAAAGTCCTTGATGCTGGGAAAGATTGAAGGCAGGAGAAGAAGGGGACAACAGAGGATGAGATGGTTGGATGGCAGCACTGACTCGATGGCATCACCGACATGAGTTTGAGCAGGCTGCAGAAGTCAGTGATAGACAGGGAAGCCTGGTGCGCTGCAGTCCATGGAGTAGCAAAGAATTGGACACGACTGAGCAACTGAACAGCAAGAATGACAGTTTCAATGAGGCAAGGCATCCTTTCACCCAGGGGAGCCCTCAAACAAAAGCTGGATGTCTCCTGCCATTTGCTTTAAGTTCACATTCCTCAAATTTCAAGTGCTTTTAAAGAAAAGAAAGGTAAAAGGAAGCCCCAGCCTGAGGGAGTCTTCCCTGCACTGGGGCCTGCAGGACCCTTGCACACATCTCTTTGAGGACCAAAGGAGGCATACAGGAAGCCTGGCCATTCACACACCAGTGTGACCTTGACCCCTTGGACTGCCTGTGCACATCTCATTGGTTGATTCAGGGCAAAACAAAGCAAGCTGGAAAAGACAAGGATTAAAGTTAGCAAAATCTAAATAGGAGTACTTGTTTTTATTCCTTTTAAAAATGTGCCATTTCTCCTGAGGAGGCTGTCCTGGAGAAAGGAGAAGAGGGGCCAAGAATGCAGGAGAAAGAGAGAAGCCAGGGATGTTTGTATTACACTCAAGTTCATGTTCCCCACAAGGGCTGGGAAGAGGGGCCCCTCTGAAGAATTTGTTCTTGGGAATGTTTTCTCAGCCCTGACAGTGTTGATATGGGGCCAGATCATTCTTTGCTGTGGGGGCTGGGCACTGCCGGGTGTTTAGCAGCAACCCTGGTCTCTACTCATTGTGGCATCCCTCCCCCAGTCATGAGTGGTGCATTCCCAGGTGGCTCAGCGGGTGAAGGAGACACAGGAGATGAGGGTTTGATCCCTGGGTGGGGAAGATCCTCTGGAGAAGGAAATGGCAACCCATTCCAGTATTCTTGCCTGAAGAATCCAATGGACAGAAGAACCTGTCAAGCTACAGTTCATGGGGTCACAAAAGGCAGACAGGACTGAGTATACACACACACACAGAGCCACAAAAAACAAAACATGTCTCCAAACATTGTCAAACATCCCCCTGCAGTGAGGGGTGGAAAGATAGTCTCTGCTTGAGAATTCCACTTTTGGGGGGTTGCCAAGGCTTTGGTTGACTTAAGCAGAGTAACTTGTCATAGGACATTCCTGTGAATTCTGAATGAGAAGAAAGGAGATAGCATTCTTTCCATGACATATCACAGCATAGTAACTCATTCTGGTCATCCTAAAATGATATCTAAAAGAATATTACAACTGTTTATTTTTATATATGAGATTTCTGACTTAGTAAGGAGGAAGGATGGAAAGGCCCTGCTATACCCTTCACAAAGACTTCCAAACACCACATCCCACTCTGTCCACAAAACCTCACCCACAAACGTCCCCTCATCCTGTCCTTGTCTGAAAAGTGATGTCAAGAGCTACAAGTAATTATCTTTTAAAATTTATAATTCAGGGAATTTCAATTAAAATAATCAGATAGATGGCAATTTTTTAAAGTGCTGAATTATATATATATATATAGTTCAGCAAATAAGTTCAGCAATATATATATATATATATATTTATATATAGTTCTGCAAAGAAGATATATATAGTATTGGGCTTCCCTGGTGCTCAGATGGTAAAGAATCTGCCTTCAATGCAGTAGACCTGGTTCAATCCCTGGGTCAGGAAGATCCCATGGAGAAGGGAATGGCTACCCGCTCCAGTATTCTCTCCTGGAGAATCCCATGAACAGAGGAGCCTGGCAGGCTACCATCCTTGGGGTCACAAAGAATCAGACAGGATTGAGCAACTAAGCACGCTAGTGCTTGTATGTTGCTATGGCAACCCACCTATAGGAGTTAGTTTTCTCTGGGTACCAAAGATAATAGTAAAATGGATGGTGTTGGTATAGCTTCACATGCTTCCACACAGTCATTTCACTGGATACAGGAAAGTGATTAGTATCATGTCTTGTGCATCTGGCATCCATGATGGTATAGGGATAATGGTCCCTTAACTGTCTCTGTGACCAGAGAGGATGTGCAAGGGGAGAAACTGCCTGTCAGCCTATCCCTCTCTGCAGCCCTTATGTCCTATCTCATGGCTTTCTAGGTAATCATGTTGCTCAAAAGGAGGCCCTGGCCCACCAGGCCCACCTTCTCCCTCTGTCCCTGTTCTAGCCTAGACCCCTCCCCTATTGATTCTATCTGCAGCTCCAGCTATGCAGCTCTCTCCTCTCAGGAGCATCAGTTTCAGTTGCCTTAAGCCAGCCTCTGAGCATCCATATAGCACTTCCCCTACTGCCTCCCATGGAGCTGGCCTGGTGATGAGCTCTGATATAGAACAGACATGGGCTGTTGTTGCCTTGACTATTTACCCCATGAATAAGTCTGGGATGGGGGCTGCTATATGGCAGATTCCCCACAAAAGTGGGAGAAACAAACAGCGTCAGAAGGATGAATAGACAGAAAGCTATAATAGGGGAAAGGACACAGTTTTTTTTTAAAAAAGGTTCTTTCAAAGCAGGCTGCTATAAAGGTTCCTGGTACTGTTTAAACTGGGCTGTCAGTGTGCATTGTATTTCCTCCCATGCCTCCTGTTGGTTTTTCCTGCAGACTTACCCTCAATGAGATCAGGCCTGAGAGCAAACCACCCCCACCAGCTATAAATATCCTCGCTGACACCAAATTATAGAAAGGCCATCTATGTTTGGACTTGATGGTAGTTGTGTTAGGGTTCTCCAAAGGAAACAATCAATGGTGTGTGTGTGTGTGTGTGTGTGTGTGTGTGTGGAGAGAGAGCGGGAGGGAAGGAGAGAGGGTGTAGTGAGAGAAAGAGAGATTGATTTATTTTAAGGAATTGGCACACACGATTGTAGGGGATGGCAAGTCTGAAATCTGCAAAGCAAGCTAGAGACCCAGGGAAGAGCTGATACTGCGGTCTTGAGTACAAAGGCAGACTGCAGGCAGAATCCCCTCTTCCTTGGGGAATTTCTGTCTTTGCCCTTAAGGCCTTCAGCTGATTGGATGAGGCCCATCCACATTATGGAGAGTAGTCTGATGCTCTCAAAGTCAACCAATTTAAACATTAATCACATCTTTAAAAATGCCTTTACAACAACATCTAAACCGGTGTTTCATCTAGACATGACCTATTTAGGTTGACACATAAGACTGAACATCAGGACACTCCTAAATTCCTACCTAGTGGAATAGGACTAGATTCAGTGGGACTTGAATCAGAGCTGGAGTACAGGCAACTGTTTCTAGGGAGTCTCTCTGTAATGGTCTAGGTATGGGGAGCCTGCAGATTAATGAGAGCTTCTGCCTTCCACATGCCTTCTCCACTGCCATCTTGTTCAAGGCTGCTCTTGACTGCTTGCTGGTCTTAATCACTCATTCAAAGTCAGGAGGGTGACCTTTAGCCTTCAAGTTGGGTCTAGTCCAAAAATTACTGCAGTGCCAATGCAAGAAGCCTCATGCCTTCTCCACTGCCATCTTGTTCAAAGCTGCCATTCCCTTTTCCAGGGGATTTTCCCAACCCAGGGACAGAACCTGGGTCCTCTGCATTGCAGGCAGATTCTTTACTGTCTGAGCCACCAGGGAAGCCCACCCAGTAATCTGGGAATGGTCTCTTCCAGCTCTAAGATTCTGATTTCATGAGCCTACTGGATGTGGTCTCTGATTGAGGACGCTCCACCTAATCCATGGCCAATCTGACCCATATTTTAAGAGGGAGCATTGTGGACAGCTATTATTTATTCTTCTACCTATTCATGTATTAGTTCAATAAATTTGTGCCTTCACTATGGACAAGAACCTTCCATGGTATTATGACAGATACAAAGATATTAAATACAGTATCCTGACTTCAGGAAATTTAAAACCTGGCTGGGTAATAAATCAGTTAAGATGTATTTGACTGCAAACAGGATTCCTGATCAATGATAGCTTAAGGCCCTTAGATCTTTGTTTATCTTCAACCTCAAGAAGTTTGGAGGCCCACAGTCCTGGAGCCAGTTCTGAGTCTCAGAGATATCTGCTCTCATCAAGGACACAGCCTCTATCTAACGTCCTTTTGGCTTCTTATCCATAAGTTTGTCACCTCACAGTCACATGGTGGCTGTTACAACTCCAAGCTCTATATCTTCACACTAGTACACTGAGAAGGAAAGTAGAAGGCATAAGGAAAAAGCAAGATAGGCTCCAATTTTTTTCTTAAAGGAAAAAAATTCACCAGATGCCCATCAAAAGACTTCTCCTATATCTTCTCAGCTGGAATTGGGTCACGCGCCCAACCCTAGTCTCATCCTGAAGAAGGGAGATGGGTTCCATTACAGTTCATCCCTGGGTACCTCTGTGATAGCTGACCAAAAAGTCAGGGACTTCCCTGGTGGTCCAGGGCTTAAGAAGCATGAATAAGAAATACAGTCCTAGATTAAGCAAGAATCAGCCTTTTCAAGAGGCCAACATTCAGATCCTGGCCCCCACCTCTTCCTGTCTCCTTGTACAGCGCTTGTTAAGACACAAGCTAGAGGTCTGGGTTCCTTTTTCCCTCTTCTGTGAAAATAGCAATGGAGAGGATGGAAGGCATCTCGGTGAATTCTGTGTCCCTTCCTACTTACAAATCCTGCTCCAGTTCTAGATAGCAGAGTAAAAGTGTATTATAGAAGACAGCTAATGTGTTAGATGTGGCCCTGGCGTTGTCTGTCCTTTACCTCTGAAGGTGGAGCCCGTCCCGCCAGCCCTGCAAGACCAGGTTAACTTCATCCTCTGATTAACAAAGAGGCTTCAGAATGAAAGGTGGCTCACCTAGGCTTTGAACTCTGGCCTGGCCATATTTGGTAAATCCCTGGTATGCCTCAGTTTCCTGCCCTCTCAGGTGGCAGCGATCGTATCTACCTCACAGGACTGTTGGAAGGACTAAACGAGAGAAAACACACTAAGAACTGGGCATAGTGCCTGGCACATAGTAATCAATTTAAAATCTTGAAGTTAAAATTATTATCTTACTTCCCTAAATGGATTCTAAGATTGAAGCAAGGATCAGGACTTCCACGGTAGTCCAGTGGCTATGACTCTCTGCTCCCGATACAAGGGGCCTGGGTTCCATCCCTGGTCAGGGAACTAGATCCCACACGTGGTGACTAACTAAAGATGCATGCCTTAACTAAAGATCCCACATGCCTCAAAGAAAATCGAAGATTCCTTGTGCCACAATCAAGACCCAGCTAAACCAAATCATTAAAATTTTTAAAAAATTTTAATAAAAGACTGAAGCAAAGAGTATGTTTACTATCTTGCTTACATGTTTTCTTTTCTCACAGCACCCTGCCCCCAACTCATCTAGCATGACACGTCAGATGGCCATTGAGAATGAATGAATGGGATATTATTCAGCCCCTAAAAAGGAATGAAATTCTGACACGATACAACTTGGATGAACCTGGAGGATACTATGCTATGTGAAAGAAGCTAGTCACAAAAAGATACATACTGGATGATTCCATTCATATAAGGTACCCAGAATAATCATTTTCATGGAGACAGCAGAATGGTTTCTGGTAGTTGGTTTTTCCTGGTGGTTGCCAGGAGCTGGGAGGAGGGAAGAATGGAGAGCTGTTTTTTAATGGGTATTGATTTTCAGCTTTGCAAGGTGAAAAGCCTCCTGGAGATTGATTGTACAACAATGTGAATGCACTTAACAGTATTACACCAAAAATGGCTATAATGGCACATTTTATGTTAAATGTATTTTACCGTAACTTTAAAAATATTTTAATGAATGAATTTTTTAATGAATAAAATTTTTAATTCATGCTGCAGTATGAATGCACCAAACATTAGAGCAACTGAAAGAAGCCATAACAAAAAACCTGCATATTGTATGATTTTGTTTGTCTCAAATGTCCAGAAGAGGCAAATCCTTAGAGACAGAAAGTAGATTTGTGGTTTCCAGGAGTTCAGAAAACTACTAAAACTGAAAACTACAACTACTAAAAACTACTGAAGTATACTCTTTAGAAGGTGACTCTTTTGGTATGTGAATTATATTTCAATAGAGCTGTTTTCTAAAAATGAATGAACAAATGAGATTCTAATTATATCTGGATCGTTGAGATCATTTTATTTCAGTGTCAGTTCCAGAAGGGAGGTTTATCTTGAATAATGTGGATCAGAAATGCAGAGAGCTTCAGACAGATCTTCTCAGCAATCCTCAGTCTGGCAGTCCCATCAGCCTTTGAGATTTGCTGCCTAATGACCTGATGAGGGTTGCCAGCATACCCCAGGCTTCAGTGATTGACCACATGCCCTCATCTCCCTGGAGCCACTGGCTTGTCTAACTGAGGAGTCCCCTCAGGGCACTAGGACTGTACATTTCCTCCCCTAGAAATGCCCTGCTGGGAATTCAGTTTACTACTTGCCATTATGATGATGTAATTTCATGCTACTCATTGATAATGTGCAAAACAATCACGAGAGCATATAAACAAGCAGATGGTGAGCACGCTCCTTGCAGAACACTAAAGGCAAACTTGAGAGGATTTCTTTGTTTAATCAGTTTCGCAAACCTGACACAATCATCCCAGATGTGCAGCAGAGCATATGCAGCAGCTCAGAAGCAACAGTGACACATCCAGTAAAATGGATTGTCAGAACCATTCACAGAGAAGAACCCAAAGGCAATCAGAAGCTGGAGAGCGGAATTACCATTCACTAGCAGGCCTTTATTCCCATCGTGATCCAAATGCTTCATGCTTAAAATACCGTCTGTCCCCCTAATGCATTTTCATACAGCATATAAATCTCAAGTTGCTTCTCCTGAAAAATAATAATACTCCCAGGAGGAGCCCGTGAGACTTCTTCAAGCTGTTCCATGTGCTGTCATCTGGTGGGCTAGCATAAAAGATTATGTCTAGGGACTTTCCTGGTGATCCAGTGGCTAAGACTCCATGTCCTGAATGCAGGGGGCCTGGGTTTGATCCCTGGTCAGGGAACTAGATCCCACATGCCACAACTAAGAGTTTTCACACCCCAACTAAAGAACCTCATGCCGAAACTAACACCTGATGCAGCCAAAAAAAAAAAGATAGTTTCTGTCTAGTCCCTAAGACTACCACCCTGCACTCCACCAGACCCGGTGTTAAATTTCTCTAACAATCTGAATGGGCTTCTAGAACTAGGTCTTTGAAAAATTAAGTTATTGTTGCAATTGTTCACTAAGTCATGTCTGACTCTTTGC
The DNA here is from genome assembly GCA_006408695.1 of Aepyceros melampus. Taxonomy (NCBI): domain Eukaryota; kingdom Metazoa; phylum Chordata; class Mammalia; order Artiodactyla; family Bovidae; genus Aepyceros; species Aepyceros melampus. The sequence continues at coordinate 226,133 of SJXQ01000829.1, read as the reverse complement.
AACTCCATGGACTGCAGCATGCCAGGCTTCCCTATCCTTCAGTCTCTCCCAGGGTTTACTCAGACCCGTGTCCATTGAGTCAATGATGCCATCCAACCATCTCATCCTCTGCTGCCCCCTTCTCCTCCTGCCCTCAATCTTTCCCAGCATCAGGGTCTTTTCTGATGAGTGGCCAAAGTATTGGAGATTCAGCTTCAGCATCAGTTTTCCCAATGAACATTCAGGGTTGATTTCCTTTAGGATTGACCGGTTTGATCTCCTTGCAGTCCAAGGGACTCTCAAGAGTCTTCTCCAGCACCACAATTCAAAAGCATCAGTTCTTTGGCACTCAGCCTTCTTTATGGTTCAGCTGTCACATCCATACATGACCACTGGAAAAACCATAGCTTTGATTAGATGGACCTTTGTTGACAAAGTGATGTCTCTGCTTTTTAATATTCTGTCTAGGTTTGTCATAGCTTTTCTTCCAAGGAGCAAGCATCTTTTAATTTCATGGCTGCAGTCACTGTCCACAACCAGGAAGAGAAAATATGCCACTGTTTCCACTTTTTCCCTATTTGCCATGAAGTGATGGGACCAGATGCCATGATCTTAGTTTTTTTAATGTCGAATTTTAAGCCAGCATTTTCCCTGTCCTCTTTCACCCTCATCGGGAGGCTCTTTAGTTCCTCTTCTCTTTCTGCCATTGGAGAGGTATCATCTGTTTAGCTGAGGTTGTTGATCTTTTTCCTGACAATCTTAATTTCTGAAAAATTAAGTACTTGAAATCTTGGTCTTTGAAAAATTAAAACTCCAAAATTAACAGTGCTTTCGAATAGCTGGAATGCCAGCATATGTAAATGATCAATGTGCTCAGCATGAGTGCTCAGCCACTTCAGTCGTCCCTGACTCTTTGCAACGCCATGGACTGTAGCCCTCCAGGCTCCTCTGTCCATGGAATTCTCCAGGCAAGAATACTGGAGTAGGCTGCCATTTCTTCTTCCAAGGGATCTTCCTGACCCAAGAATTGAACCCAAGTCTCCTATATCACCTGCATTGCAAGCAGTTTTTTTTTTTTTTTTTTTTTTACCACTGAGCCACCGGGGAAGCCCCAAATGACCAACATAGTCTGCACCCTCTCCAGATAAATATTGGAGATTCATTGGTGGCCCAGTAGATAGGAATTTTCTGGCCAATGCAGGGGACACAGTTTCAATCCCTGGTCTGGGAAGATTTCACATGCCACGGAGCAACTAAGCCTGTGTGCCACAACTACTGAAGCCCTCCAACTCTAGAGACCATGTTCCCCAACAAGAAAACTCACCCCAGTGAGAAGCCTGGGCACCACAACAGAGTAGGCCCCACATGTCACAACTAGAGAAAGCACCACTGGCAGCAATGAAAACCCAGTGCAACCAAAAATAAATAAATTTGTTTTTAAGTTCATTTGGGTTCTCCCATAAGATCTTAAGAACTTTTCAGTCAGCCCAGTATTATAACAGGCATAGTTTTGTTCATCGCTGATCCCTCTTTTCTGAGACATGGATAAATTCTTCAAGTCCAGCAAAGAAAGGCAATCTTGGGCAGGACCAGTTTTGTCATCTGAACCCTGGGTCCCTTTCCGCAGTCTCTTGTGGATTCTCGCAGCAGTACAAAAGGTTCTGTCCATCTTTTTAGTTCTTAGCCATAGAATGTGAGTTGTCCTTATTCTCTGCAGTTGTTCTTTTCTTTTTAATTGAGATATAATCTGTATATCATAAAACTCAGCCTTTTAAAGTATACAATTCAGGGGGGTTGAGTATACACACAAGACTGTGCAGCCATCACCACTACTAATTTCAGGATATTTTTGTCACTCCCCCCCCCAAAAAAACCCCATGCCCATGGACTTCCCTAATGGTCCAGTGGCTGAGATTCCATGCTCCCAATGCAAGAGGCCCAGGTTCAATCCCTGATCGCAGAACTAGATTCCACAAGCCACAACTGAAGAGCCCAAGAGCCACACTGAAGATCCTTCGTGCCACAGCTAAGCCCCAGGGCAGCCGCAGAAAGACAGAAAAAGAAACCCTATGCCCGGTAGTAGCCATTCCCCCTCCCTCCCTTCCCCAGCCCCTGAACACCAGGCATCCATTTTCTGTTTCCTTCAATTTTCTTATTCTGAACATTTCATATAAATGGAATCATACAACAGCTAATCTTTAGTGGCTGGCTTCTTTCACTTTCCGTAATGTTTTCAAGGCTCATCCACGCTGTTGCATAAATGAGTGCCTCGTTCTTTCTATGGCTCAATACTATCGCACTATATAAAGTGTCATATTTATCATTTATCCATCACTTGAGGGACATTCAATTTGTTTCTCCTTCGGGTCTACAATGAATACTGCTGGGTTTCGGGCGGGCGTGTGTCCTCCTTTCTCTTGACTCTGTGGCTAGGAGTGGGTCTGATGCGTCACACGGTGATGCTGCGTTTCGCTTTTCTGAGGAACTCCCTCTTTCCCACAGCAGCTGCGCCATTCGGCGCTGTGGGTGCTCCTTGCCATGTAGCACTTGGGCCCTTTCTTGGCCTCTGCATTTTGTGCTCCCATCACCCCACCTGATCCTCAGATCCCTCTTGCAACACACCTCCAGGTTCTAGGCTCTTGTTTCCTCCTCCTGTTTTCCCTCCAGATCAGGTAGCCTGCCCCAAAGAGAAGAGAAGGGAAAGAGAATAAACACCACCAGGGCCTCTGGAGGCTGGGTACTGTACCCCGTGCTTTATGTGCACAAAGTAAGACCATAGGTGTCCCCACCTAACGGCCTGGAAACTGAAGCCTGGGCTGTCTTACTGCTCCAATCTGCTTCCCAGGTCTCCATAGCAATGGTTCTCAGAACCATACCACAGAATCTGATGGTGCTCCAGAGGCTCGGCAAAAAAAGAAAAAAAAGGCATTTTCTGCCAAACAATTCCCGAAAAAGCCACTCCTCATTTTTATCTGTCTCATATTTTGAAGCTCTAGTAATCTGTCTTATTCACAGCTTGCCTAGGACTTAGAACAATATGTGGCTTATAGTAGTTATTCAATAAGTATTTATCTAGTAAATGAATTTTTCTGCTAAAAATTTGGCAAATCATGTGCTAAGGCACCGACTGACTATGTCTAAAATTGCCCAATAGTATTTTTAAAAATACACTTCACCGGGCCCTGCTGAATCAGCCTCTCTAGGATAGGCACTGAGGCCACTATTAGCAAATCTCCCCAGATGATGGTGATGGAGCTTTCTGAAGACCCTAGTCTGGGGGACTTCCCTGGTGGTCCAGTAGTTAAGACTCCATGTTTCCAATGCAAAGAGCACAGGTTCAGTCTCCGTTTGGGGAACTAACATCCCACATGCCACAAGGCCAAAAAAAATTCACTGCATAAACCAGGGACATAGAAAGCTAAGAGCAAAGATGAACTTACTGGGGGGAAAAAAAAAAGAAGACCCTAGTCTTGGTGCCATTGCTGTGAGAGATGGTTCTTTGTCTGGCCACAGAGCTGGTGACTCTATGGTTCCCCTGCCTCTCAGGCCTTAGGGGTTCTCACTCTGGTCCAGAGTCACAGGTCAGCAACCACGTGGTCAGGGGGTCTTTCTGGATCCATTGGCATTATAGTCCACTGGCCACTGCTGGCTTCACTCGAGCCCTTGGACCTTGCAATGTGACTGATGATTCTGACTACAGAACCCGCGGTCAGTCTTATATTCCTCTACTTTAGACCTGCTTTCTTATTACTAAGTAACAGTGATTAAAGCCAGGCTAGTTTGAACACCAGAAACTTCCCAGGGCTGCAAAAAAGAAACTCACCACTTCTTCTGCTCTGTAACTCCCTGCTCGCCACTTCCCAACAACATGAAGGACAAACACTGGCCACACAAGCAAGTATGGGGTCAGTTCCCCTCCTCCTTCCACCTATCAGAAAGGGGCAGGAGTTCCCACAGGCTCAATTCTTCTTTCAAAGTCAAGGCTGGTGTAGAAAGTTGCAATGTTTTTTTCCACTGACAAGGTACCCAGAGAGGAAAAAGAACTCCTGACTCACCTTTACTTGCTTGCTCAAGTTTCACTACTTGCTTTCTCTCAGAAGGAAGAAGGACGTTTTCATACTAGCACATTTAAAGATGTGTGTCTCTAGAGCTGTCCAGTTACTTATCTGCTGTCAGAGAAGCCCCACAGGTGAGGAAGACCAGGGCACGGGTGGAACTGTCCCGTAAGGCAGAGAAGAGGTAGCAGTGAGGGTGGGAGTAGGCGGCTGGGGAGGGAAGAAGAGGGGGGATCAGCGAGGCAGAGTGGGTTTAGATGACCACTAGGTCACAAAGCACAGTGTCCATGACAGTGTGCACATGTGTGTGCTAAGTCGCTTCAGTAGTGTCTGACTCTCTGTGACCCATGACCCATAACCCGCCAGGCTCCTCTGTCCATGGGATTTCCCAGACAAGAATATTGGGGTGAGTTGCCACCTCCTTCTCCAGGGATCTTCCCAACCCAGGGACTGAATCGCCATCTCTTCCGTCTCCTGCACTGGCAGGCAGGTTCTTTACCACTAAACACCACCTGGGAAGCCTCTGTGAGGGTACAGCAATGTCCAATTCCAGCGTCAGCAAAACACAATCCCAGAAACTGGAGCAGCAGTCTCATGGTGGCCTCACAGGTCTGCAGAGGACCTCTGCCACTCAAAGTGGGGTCCTCCAACCAGCAGCAGATCTCATGAAAAATGTAGAATCTTAAGTCCCACCACCTGACTGAACAAGATACCTGTGTGATTTGAACACACATTAAATGGTGCTCAGAACCAGCTTGAGAATAAGCACAGCTCAGGAGTAGATGATGCTGCTTCCAGATGTTCAACTGGTTTAGTCTTGGGCAGTTGACGTGAGGTTCCCTGCTACATGTGTACAGAATAATATTTTGAAGCCTTAACTGATTTTTCCACATATTTTTCTCTTTTCCCATTCCCCATTTGCAGCAAGCAATCAATTTTGTGCCCGTAGCCATTTGGCAGAAATAGGAGAGGTAATGGACAGCTATAGAAAATGAGAGAGACACTCTGGAAAAGAAGGAAATGGCATCCCACTCCAGTGTGAAAATCCCATACACAGAGGAGCTTGGTGGGCTACAGTCCATGGGTTCATAAGAGTTAGACACAACCTAGCAAGTCCAACACAACTTAGCGACTAAACAACCACAAACATCATGGTTAGAATGTACCTAGGTGATCAGGAGCAGTCTTGGGGCTTTCTATTAGTGAAGTATTTCACACGCATGCCAGTAGCAGTGTGAGAGTAGAGGGCAACACAGCAGTGGAAGAGTCAAGAGTTTGTGCCTAAGATCCTGGGCTTCTATCAACCTGTGTTCTTCATCTGTTGCTGTGTGCTGTGTGTTTAGTCTCTCAGTCATGTCTGACTCTTTGTGACCCCATGGACTGCAGTCCGCCAGGCTTCTCTGTCCATGGTGATTCTCCAGGCAAGAATACTGAAGTGGGTTGCCATGTAGTCCTCCAGGGGATCTTCCCTGGATTGAACCCAGGTCTCCCACATTGCGGATGGATTCTTTACCAGCCAAGCCACCAAGTCTGTTGCTGTGCCTACTCTGTATTGACAATAAAGCTGATCCATGAGTATAAAGTGAAAAAAAAAAAAAGAAAATGAGAGAGACAGACAGACTCCAGACAGCGGCTTCTGAAAACCTAAAGCCCAAGGTGGCACTGAATGCTTAGAAGTGGGTTTGGGGGAGGAGACTGCTCCACACCAGAAGAACATTGCTTCATTCCTGGGGAAAGGAGGGACGGATAGATGCCACTGGACAGATGTCCCTGAGGCCCAGAGACTGAGGATGTGAGCCCTGATTGGGGCAGAGAGGAAGCACAAGTCTCGGGCGATTCCCATGCCCTCCTGGAAGAGCATGGCCCCGGGACGTGAAGGAACCCAGCAGACAGGAGCCAGGGGTGTCCCAGGGCAGCCTGCCTGAACCAGTGTGTAGAAGGCACAGTTCGGGTGGACACCTACCAGACCCGGGCCTGGAGGATCACCCAGGCCTTCACTGCCACCGCCACCACGCCTTGGAGCTCACAAGGCCTGCAGATGCAGATTCAACTCGAACAAGTGGCAGATGCCAGTAGAAGGGGCAGTGTGTGTGAAGGGTGAAGCCTCAGAGGCTTAGGTACTTGGAATCAAGTTGTTATAGAAAATAAAGGAAGCCGGAATGTGCACCAAATACTGTGCAAGCCACATGGAAGGCTGGCTGGATTTTAGCTCAAAAACAGCCTCCAAATGACCCTTTCCTACGGCCCCTCACACGGCACCTTTGAGGCAGCCATCCCTCTTCCCGCTACCTCCAAATTTTCATTTCAGAATCCCCAGTTTTGCTCTCCAAATATCTTTTTTTCTTTCTTTTTTCCCTCTTTTTTTTTTTTTGGTCATTCTGAGTAGTGCACAGGATCTTAGTTCCCTGACCAGGGATCGAACCCATGCCCTCTGCAGGGAAAGCACAGTCTCAACCACTGGGCCACCAGGAAAATCTCTGTTTTTGTTTTCTTTTTTCCTTCCTTCTCTTCTTTCTCCCTCCCTCTCTCTTTCTTTTAGTTTCCTCAAAATTGCCTTTAGTGGCCCAGTAGGAACAGCCTCCATAACCCTCTCGAATAAAGATCATAAAGAACAGGGAGGAACAGTGCTTCTCCCTTGACCCACTTCCTCCCAGGGAAGGGAGAAGCCAGTTTTTCAAAACACACAGCTTCACCTTCCCTCCCTGGAGAAGAGAGAAGTCTGAGTGAATATCTTCCCTGGTGGAGCGGACCTGAGAAGCACCTGGCCCTGCAGAGAAAGAATGCCACGTTTCCTCATTAAAACAAACTGACAGTCAGTGGTAAGCTGCTGCGTAGCACAGGGAACTCAGCTCAGTGCTCTGTGATGACCTACAGGGGTGCGATGGAGGGGGTACGAGGGAGGTTCAAGAAGGAGGGGACATATGTATACTTACAGCTGGTTCACTTTGTTGTACAGCAGAAACTAACACAACATTGTAAAGCAGTTATCCTCCAATTAAAAAAAAATAAACTGAGCTTTCCCATCTACTTCCCAAGTACTCTTACCAAGGTTGCTTTTAATGAAGTCAAGGTGAAATCCGTGTTATCTTTTGGGGAAAACGCCAGCTAATCACAGCTAAGATGATGCGTCCCCATTTCTACCCCTCTCACCTTCTTCAATGACAAAGGTCAGCTTTCCTAAAGATTCGGGGCCTTTGTGACCTGAAATATCTACTCCCCAAAAGACTAATGCCTACTGAAAGCATTTGCCCTGTAATTGGTCCTGGAAGTGAAACTTGTGCACGAGTTCCAGGAATAACAGTGACTGCTAGTGGCAACAGCAACCCAACCTCCTCCTTCCTGAGCAAGGCCAGGATGAAGACAGAAGCATGCTCAAGGTAAGAAAATCCCCCCTTCCACTTTCTCCAGTCTCTATGGTTTCTGGGCAGGAACTTCTCCTACTCCGTCATAAAAAAACAACAGGCTCTGCCTTTATGCCAGCCCCGCATCTCCACATTTGCCCTGAGCCTCTACTTGGCAGCATACACCAGTGTGTGTGTGTGTGTGTGTGTGTGTGTGTGTGTGTGCTGTCGTGTCTGATTTGTTGCAACCTCATGGGCTGTAGCCCTCAAGGTTCCTCCATCTATGGAATTTTCCAGCAGGAATACTGGAGTGAGTTGTCATTTCCTACTCCAGGGGATCTTCCTGACCCAGGGATCCAATATGTGTTTCTTGTGTCTCCTGCAGTGGCAAGCGGATTCTTTACTAACTGTGCCACCTGGGAAGTCCCTGCACCAGAATCTCCCTGGAGAAAGCAGTGGGTGGCTCCTCCTACCTCCAAACCTGGCAAGATCTTTGTTCCCTCTTTCCCAGGCTCAAAGAAGTGGAGCAAGCTCTCTGAAACTGGGTACAGACAGCTAACTTAGGTGACCCAGATTACAACCACTGTCCTCTGCCTGCCCCCGACTTGGCTTCCCTTTCATCATCTCTCAGAGGCACCTGTGGGTGCCTTTCAAGCCTCCTGTTCTGACTGCAGCATCTCTATTATAGTATGACCTCACGCACTATAGCGGGACAGCCCACTGTCGGGGCCCATTAGTTGTAAGGTGGCTGGATGGAGAAAGAGAAAAGGAAATAAGGCACAGAGGGAAGAAACTGTGAAATGAGAAAATGAGAGATGATCGTCCAGTCCTGGCCCTGGATACTTCATGTCCTGCTTCCACACTTCCTGAAGTCAGTCCTTGGGTTCAATAAAGTATCATTGCACATCACCCCAGCATCTTCTGTCTCCATCGGGGCTACATGACTCCTTCACTGAAAGTATCTGTCTCTCTCACAAGGATCCAGGATCTCCTTGACACCAGGGATCTTTTTTTATTCATATTTGTAACTTCAGCCCTGGATGAAGAAGTCTGGCACAGAGAAGGTGATTCAAATGTCAACTGAATAAATAAAAGGACAACTCAATTGTCCCACGGCCTGGCGTGCTGTGATTCATGGGGTCACAAAGAGTCGGACACGACTGAGCGATTGAACTGAACTGAACTGATCCTTGTGTTTCGTGACCAAAATTGTTAGATATTATGTTTGTGCTTTGCACGCACACACAAATATTAAACATCTCTTCTTCCTTTCACAGTTGAGAGTTAAATAGAAAACTCTTTTATAAATGCAGTAAACTAGTTATCTTCTCAGCACAGGTGTTTTTTTATGGCCGCCTGGAAACAAGGGCTCATGGAACTTCCCTGTGACTCAGTGGTTAAGACTCTGCCTTCCAATGCAGGGGATATATGTTCGACCCCTGGTCTGGAACTTGTATCTAATATGCCATAGGATGTGGCCAATTTTTTAATTTAATTACCTAATTTGAAAAATAGAGACGAGGGCTCTATGTTGGTGCTCAAGCTTTAGTGGAATCTCACACAGGGCCTTCAAGAGTGAGCCGTTGCCTCCCTAGCTGGCATTCTCCCTCTTGGCAGCAGCATCTGTGTCCTACAGTAGATGTTAAAAATGCCAGACCAGCAAATTATCAGGATTGATTGCAGCAAGATCACAGGCAGGTGATCCAGGCTTGGCTCCTGGGACCTCCTGTGGCTCGTGCTGAGATGCTCTGAGAAAGCAGGTCCTTCTTAATAATGGAAGAGGTGGGATGGGAAGCCCCCTGCCTTGCTGCTGGAGACAAGGACTAGTAAGGATATGATGCTTGGAGCCCAAAGTGATTTTAAAACCATGAAGGCAAATATCACCAAAATCCTGAGAATTGCAGAGCAAGAAAATAAAAAGAGCCTGACTGCTTAACAAACTGTCATAGACTGAGTAATGACCTTAAGATGCCCATGAGCTAATCCCTAAGACTTGAGAATCTTATCTTGTGCATCCATGCATGCTCAGTTACTCAGCTGTGTATGACTCTTTGTGACCCCAGGGACTGCACCCCGCCAGGCTCCTCTGTCCATGGGATTCTCCAGGCAAGAATACTTGAGTGGGTGGCCATTTCCTTTCCCAGGGGATCTTCCCAACCCAGGAATGGAACCCACGAATCCTGCATTTCCTGCATTAGCGGGCAGAGTCTTTACCACTGAGACACCTGGAAAGCCAAATCTTACCTTAGGTAAGGAGGAGAACTTTGCAGATGTGATTAAGTTACAGGTTTTGAGATGAGCAGATTATCCTGAATTATCTGGGCAGGGCCTAAAGGCAGTATGAAGGTACTTAAAAGAGGGAGGCAGAGGGTGATTTGAGTACAGAAATAGAAAAGAGGTTGGAGTGATTCAAGGAAGGGACCATGAGCCAAGGAAAGCAGCAGGCCTCCAGAAGCTAAAGAAAGCAAGGAAACAGCTTCTCCCCTAAAACCTTCAGAAAACAATCCAGCCATGCCAACTGACTCTTAATCCAGTAAAACTGATTCCAGACTTCTGGTCTCCAGAACTGTAAGAGAATAAATTTGGTTGTTTTAAGCCATCAGGTTTGTGACAATTTATCATAGCAGCAATTAAAAGTCAGCAACAACCTAACACTGAACCCACCCTGGGAACTCCTTACCTCTGGATTTCTTGTGAAATGACCTCGTTTTTAAAATTCTTATGTTTTTAAGCTATTTTTCAACAAGGCTGGTTGTTGCTTATAGCCCAAAGCATCCGAAATAATATTTGTAGCACACTAGCAATGGCAGTTTGGGTAGGGGTATTATAGGATATTGGTTCCACTGTAACACTTCATGTTCAAGAGCTTTGCCCAGAACTCACCTTCATGTATCTAGTATATTGAGTACCTCCCACTTAGTTTACTTTTAGTGGTAATCAAATAAGGAGCATTGCTTTTTAACTATCATTCAAGCATGTCTTATTGCTCTGCCGTTTTTGTGGTGTTGCTCTCATCCTCATGGCCCGTGTGACTTATCATCACTGCAGTGGAAAATCAGCCAACGTGGGGACTTCCCTGGTGGTTCAGTGGTTAAGAAACCACCTGCCAGTGCAGAGGACACAGGTTTGCCCCCTGGTGCAGGAAGATCCCATATGTCACAGGGCAACTAAGCCCATGAGACTTCACTACTGAAGCCCACGTGCCCTAGAGCCCACGCTCCACAACAAGAGGAGCCACCACAAGCAGAAGCCAGCACACAGCAATGAAGACCCAGCTCAGCCAAAATATGAGTAAATACGGACCCAGCCAAAGAGAAGAGGGACAGGCCCCAAGATCAGGGCACCATCTGGAAAGTCAAACTCTACTCACAGAGCAATCGTCAAAACTGGTCACAGGGCTATGCCTACTACGTGTCGGGGAAGCTGGACATCTTAATTCCAAGGTGCCCAGGTAGAAACTCAGAAAAAGAAGAGGGATCACATATCATGGGATGCCAAATGGTCTGTTTCAGGAGTTCTGTGGACAGATGACAGGCACATTCAAATTAAAATCAAGAGTTAAATGCAGTCCAGACGTCTCCTGGTCTGCTGCCCTGATTTATGATTTTTTTTTGGTAGCAGCAGAACTTTCAGTGTCTAAGAAACACCAGCAGTGGCACCCCTCCCCTTCACCTTTCCCTCATCATCTAGGGCATCTCTTTGGAACGCTGGTGTTCTAGGAACCCACTTTGAAATGATGCATTTGCTCTGAAAGGAAGCAAAACCATACTACCAGGCACAGTGATTCTTGGGGATTCCCAAGGCTGCTGAGTTTATTTCTCCTGTGAGAAACCCCCAAACTTTGATAAAAGAACTGGACAAGCCCTGCTTCTGCACTCAGAGTTTGTTCTATTTTAGAGTCACTCACGACCAGAGAAGCAGAAGCCCGCGCTCTGGGCTCAGCAAGCGAGAAGCCATTTTCAGTTACATTCCATAGCTTGCAGAACTGTCTGGGGCCAGAGTGAATGCTGGTTGCCATGGCACTGCTTTAAATCATATCTGTGCTGACACTGTCACATGCTGTTCCCATACATGGGGACCACATCTGTCTCTTTCCACTGTTGCTTGATGCTTGAGCTTTGCACCAAGAATAGAGATATATATGAGCAAGAAACCAAATCCATGTGGTTGCCATGCCTTCTACCTAAATAATATATAAGATACATGGATTGGAGATGAGATCTGGGTTCTACTCATAGTCCTCTGCTCTGTAGCTTTGGGCAAATCCTTTAATCTGTAACTTAGCTTCCTTACCTGTACAATGAAACAGATGCGATAGCGAGTCTCTGAGGTCTCCTGACGTCAGCAGCTCTGCTTCCTGTGTGCGGTTTCAAAGCTGCAGAGAGAGTAGAGCTCTGCAGAGGATGAACATCAAAGCGTGAGTGAGGCAATTCCAGTAAGCTGTTGCATAGCCCTCTCTGTGCTGTTTCTGAAACTCTTCTCCAGCACCTCTGGGCTGCTAGAGATTTGTTTTGAGTCAATTCCCTGGCAAGATGCCACTTGCCAAAAGGTCCCTTCTGAGGTACTAAGGGGTCTGTTTTCAGCTTAGGGTTGAATCATTATTTGCCTTGGAACTGATTTCTTCTCAGGATAGTCCCTGGTTCAATGCTCAGGACTTTGATCCCTAAAACTGTTAGACCACCTCACCCCTCGCCTCTCACCACCAAGTAAAGTCAATTTTAAAACTAGAGAAAGAGGACTTCCCTGGCTGTCCAATGGTTAAGACTCCACGCTTCTCCTGCAAGGGGCATGGGTTCAATCCCTCATCAGGAAACTAAGATCCACATGTCAAACAGTGTGGCCGAAAAAAGAAAAAATTATAACAGTAAAACTAGAGAAACATATACGTGTGAGGCTAACCTCTGGACCCATTTCACAGAGCAGCATCTCATGGGACCAAGAGAGCTGAGAGGAAGCATTTCTAATACTGTCCAACCAGTGTGCAGCTGGTTTCCCTGGTGGGATACAAACATCTTTTTGTTTCTGCTTACATTGCCCTGACCTCTGCCTGGCCCTCATCTGTTGTTTGCAGGGACAGACTCTCACCTTCAAAGTCTCTTCCCTACCTCGCTTCAATTATTTCTGGGAATCCCCAGAGAATGTCTCATGTACATCCACAAAACAAAAATATAAGCTGGGAAGCAAGGGTTACAATAGGAACACAGTGTCCTAACATTAAACCAGCTTCCCTGGTGACTGAGATGGTAAAGAATCCACTTGCAATGCAGGAGATCTCAGTTAAATTCCTGGGTCGAGAAGATCCCCTGGAGAAGGGATAGCATCCCCTGGAGATGGTAAATAATCTGCCTACAGTGGAGGAGACCCTGGGTTGGAAAGACCTCCCTGGAGGAGGGCATGGCAACCCACCCAGTACTTTTGCCTGGAGAATCCCATGGACAGAGGAGCCTGGACGGCTACAGTTCATAGAGTCACAAATCTCTGGACGTGACTGAAGTGACTTAGCATACAGGAAAGCTATCTCATCATAGCTCCTGATCTCTATAACCCGCTGTTATTAGAATTTTCCTCGGTCTAGCTTTACTATTTTGCTGTTTCCTTCACTGAATGAGTTAAATATATATCACACGTGTTCACTATATGTTTGATGACAGTCATGCTTTTAACTCTTGGGCAAACCATCCTTCAGCATTCATTTAACAAGTATTTGCTGAACAATTATTATAGGCAAGGTACCATGCAAGGGGGCAAGTCATGTAACAGAGAACAAGATAGACAAGGTCTCTGTCCTCATGAAGGCAACATTCTGGAAGAGAGAAAACCAGTAACAAACCAATCCCTTATACATTGTGATTAGGGCAATGAAGAAAATACATAAGAAGCTATGACAGAGATTAATGGCAGGGACAGTCAAGAGCAACCCCATCCTTCTTTGAAGGACATTAAGCTGAAGAAGACATTATCTGGGACTTGACGGAGAGGACCCAGTCCTGCAAAAAGGGGGAGGAAAAGAGTTCCAAGACAAAGGAAATGGCAAGAACAAGGACCCTGCTGTGGGACCAGGTTCAACATGTCCCAAGAACTAGAAGAAAGCCATGGTGGATGGAGAAGAGTTGATCCAAGGAAAGATGGCCCAAAATAAGATCAAAGAAGTAGTGTAGAACTTAGGATCTCAAGTCAGGATTTGTCATTTATTAAGAACTAAGGTACGAAGCAGAGAAGGCAATGGCACCCCACTCCAGTACTCTTGCCTGGAAAATCCCATGGATGGAGGAGCCTGGTAGGCTGCAGTCCATGGGGTCGCTAAAAGTCAGACACGACTGAGCAACTTCACATTTACTTTCCACTTTCATGCATTGGAGAAGGAAATGGCAACCCACTCCAGTGTTCTTGCCTGGAGAATCCCAGGGATGGGGGAGCCTGGTGGGCTGCGTCTATGGGGTCACACAGAGTCAGACACTACTGATGCGACTTAGCAGCAGCAAGGTAGAAAGTGTTCACCAGCCAGAAGCTAGGCGACCCTTGTATCTTACTTATTTTATTACATCAAATGTTGGGCTTTCTTTTAGCTTTCTCAGTATTAACATCTTACATGATTTTGTTGGTATTCAGTTCCTAAGTCATGTCCAACTCTTTGCGGCCCCCTGGACTCGGCACACCAGGTTTCCCTCTCCTTCACCATCTCCCAGAGCTTGCTCAAACTCATGTCCATGGGGTCAGTGATGCCTTCCAACCATCTCATCCTCTGTAGTTCCCTTCTCCACCTGTCCTCAATCTTTCCCAGCATCAGGGCCTTTTCCAATGAGTTGGCTTTTCGAATCAGGTGGCCAAAGTATTGGAGCTTCAGCTTCAGCATCAGTCCTTCCAATGAATATTCAGAGTTGATTACCCTTACGATTGACTGGTTGGATCTCCTGGCTGTCCAAGGGATTCTCAAGAGTCTTCTCCAGTACCACAGTTCAAAAGCATCAATCCTTCAACACTCAGCCTTCATTATGGTCCAGCGCTCACATCCATACATGACTACAATTCGTGTGCTGCAGTCCATGGCGTTGCAAAGAGTCGGACATGACTGAGAGACTGAACTGAACAGTATTATTAACTAAACGACCATTTGTTTCAGTTTCCCACAAAATCATTTCTTCTGTTCCAGTATCCATTTCAGGATCCCATTTTGCATCATTTGTCATGTCCCCTTAGCCTCCTCCAGCCTGTAACAGTTCCTCAGTCTTTTTTGCTCGTTTCTTTCTTTTTTTGTTTCTCTTGACTTCAACAGTGTTCAAGGGTACCAGGTATTTGATAGAATGCTTCTCAGTTTGGATTTGTCTGATGTCTTCCCAGAATTAGACTGAGGCTCTGGGTTTGGAAGAAGAAAACAACAGGGAAGATATGACATGTCTTCTTTTAACATAGATACAACTTAAGACCTGGTTGTAGGACCTCTCTCATAGCTAGTAGTTAAGAATCTGCCTGCCAATGCAGGAGACAAGGGTTCGATCCCTGGTCCAGGAAAATCCCACAGGTCATTGGGCAACTAAGCCCATGTTTCACAACTAGAGAGTAGCTCCCACTTGCCATGACTAGAAAAAGCTGGAGCACAGCACCGCCAAAAATAAACAAACATTTTTGAAAAAGAATCTGGTTGCAAATTGTCCTGTGAAACTCAGAGCAAGTGGCTTCCCAGGTGGTGCTAGTGGTAAAGAACCCGCCTGTCAATGCAGCAGACCTAAGAGACTAGGGTTCAATCCCTGGGTCAGGAAGATCCATTGGAGGAGGCCACGGCAACCCACTCCAGTATTCTTGCCTGGAGAATCCCCTGGAGAGAGGAGTCTGGCAGCCTATGGGCTGCAAAGAGTTGGACACAACTGAAGCGACTTAACACACAAGTGCACACACTAGGAGGAAGGTGCACACACTTGGGGAAGAGGGATTTGTGACATTTAGGCAAAGAAGGGGAAGGTTCCTGCAACTGAAGCTAGGGAGAAGGATCCAGAAATCAACATGTGACTTCATTCAGGATGTTGGTCCCAAACCCAACCTATCCAATTATCTTGCAAGTTGAAGTCATTGATTTCAAGGAATCGTCAAACAAATAAGTAGGTGAAATGCTGCAAATTCATCATTTGCTCCATGATGCTCCTTATCACTGGGCCAAGAGTCTTAGCTAATGTGTTACAAAGAGTAGCATGTTATTCCTATTAGGTCAGCCATATCAATATTTAATTTGTTTTCACTATAGAAAGGAGTGATTGTGTGGCTCAGACATCCTCACTCATCTCCTTATACTAATTATGTGGTTGCCATGTTTGTTTTTCCTTTAAATTTACCTGTTCTTTTATAGTTGTTTTGTGACCTTCCACTAACCATTAAACGTTGCTTCCACGTCAGTCCCTCTCTTCTTTCTCTCTGCTATCCATATCTTGAAAACTCCAAATCTATACCATCTGAATTGCCACCAGATATCCAGACTGTTTTCCACTATCTCTTGGCCTCTGACTTTTCCATGACACATGCACCCAAAATTTGGCTCGTTAGAAACAAAACTCTTAGGGGGACTTCCCAGGTGGTCCAGTGGCTAAGACTCTGAGCTCCCAATGCAGGCGTCCCTGATCAGAGAACTAGATCCCACAGGCCACAACTAAGACCTGGTGCAGCCAAATAAATAATAATAAGCGAATACATTAAAAAAGAAAGAAAGCAAGCAAAAACCTTCATTTAAAAAAAAAAGAAGAAAAGACACAAAACCATTAGAAAGCTCGCTGGTAGCCTAATGGTTAGGATTCTGAGCTTTCACCGCCAAGACTAGAGTTCATTCCCTGGTTAGGAAACTGAGATCCTGCAAGTCACACCTCGAAGCCAAGAAAGGAAAAGAGAAGGAAATGCTGTGGTCCTTCCTGAAGTTACTAGGACCATCACCTACCTAGTCCCCTGAACTAGAAAACTAGTCCTCTTTGACTTTTCCTCCTTTGTTACTTCCCGTATCTAACTACTGCTAAATCTTGTCTTGTTTAAACCATTTTTCTCCCACTTGCATCAAATACTTTACTTCATAGCTTCATATCAGCCCAAACTATATTCCATCATCCTTGTTTAATCACCCTCCAATCCATTTTCAGAAGCATCACTGGGACTTTTTAAAATGTAAATAAGCAATGGGTTACTCAACATGTTAGAGCTACTGTTCACTGGTCGGGTGGGGGCTGGGTGAGTGGAGCCCGTGGACTCATCAACTCCAGCAACCTCATCTGTTTAAATCTCACCATTTTCTATTATCATTTCCTGGCTCATTTCACATCCTCTCTGCCACACCCTGCTCCACTCCAGGCAATGCTGTATTTAGATTGTAGTTACTGGCATAGTAAAGTGAGAAGTGAGGCATGAAACAATTCCAACTCCAAAAGAGGAACTGCCTCCTTAAGACAAAGGACGTGCCCCTTCTTGAGGTGGAGAAGGTTCAAAGTGTTGGTTTTCTCCAACAAGGTCCTACTGTATAGCACGGGAACTCTGCTCAATGTTTGGGGGCAGCCTGGATGACAGGGGAGTTTGGGGGAGAAAGGATACATGTTTGTATATGGCTGAGTCCCTTTGCTAAAACTATCACAAAATTGTTACAGTCCACCTGAAACTATCACAATGTTGTTAATTAGCTATACTGCAATATAAAACAAAAAGTTAAATGAAATTAATTTTTTTAAAGTGTTGGGTTTCAGAAGCCTTTGAGGGTTGAGATATTACCCACCCCCTCCCTTTTTATGGTTGATCTAATTGATCTCCTTGATTTTTTCTAATTTAACTTATTTTATATCTTGAGATACTATAACCCATACTGTCTCTAGATCATCATGCCAAAGTTTGTGCTCTTACCTAGAGGCATGAATTTCTATCACATCTCTGGACTATTGTCTGTGCCATTTCCTCTGAATGATGAGTTTCTAAGATCAGTTAAGCCCCATAAATGTGTGGGTACATACTTCACACCAGGCTCTAGCCCTACAATTTCTGCCCACCCAGTGTCAGTTCAAGTGGCCTGGTCCAAACGTCACCTCCTACACAAATTTTTCCTTGACTTCATTTGCCCAGGTAGATGTAATGGTTTCCTCATTCTCTTTTCCCACGCAGTTTTTTATACATGATATAAATTCTTGACATTCGTAAATTTAACATTCCTAGTTTAGTCAGTTCAGAAGTGACTCTATAAAATGAGCCCATAAAGTGTCATCATTTGTCATTTTGCCAAAGTATATGTGGGCACCATTCTCCCTGAAGAGCCGGTGAGCGAGAGTGAGTCACCTCCTCTTAAAAGCCTTTCCTGATACTCCATCCCACTCAAGTTCAGCCTGATGGCCCTCTGAATCTGTTCTGGCTCTAAGTGAATTAAGAATAACATTTAATCACTTTGCACAACAAAGATCTGAAGGTAGGTGGTTTCAGAGTTTGCTTAGTTCAGTTCAGTTCAGTCGCTCAGTCGTGTCCGACTCTTTGCGACCCCATGAATCGCAGCACGCCAGGCTTCCTTGTCCATCACCAACTCCCGGAGTTCACCCAGACTCACGTCCATTGAGTCCGTGATGCCATCCAGCCATCTCATCCTCGGTCGTCCCCTTCTCCTCCTGCCCCCAATCCCTCCCAGCATCAGAGTCTTTTCCAATGAGTCAACTCTTCACATGAGGTGGCCAAAGTACTGGAGCTTCAGTTTTAGCATCATTCCTTCCAAAGAAATCCCAGGGTTGATCTCCTTCAGAATGGACTGGTTGGATCTCCTTGCAGTCCAAGGGACTCTCAAGAGTCTTCTCCAACACCACAGT
>SJXQ01000829.1:155954-202699 GCA_006408695.1 Aepyceros melampus | reverse complement strand
GGCTTTATACCCACCCCACACCCCACGTCCGCCCGGCCAATCCCCGCTGAGGCTCGGGACGAGTCACAATGGGGCGTGGTGTCTGTCCCCGTCCCCACCCCCACCTGACTCCCCAGGGGAAGTCACCCCGAAGCAGTGCCTGCGGGCCTCCCCCGCCGCGGAGGGTCCTTCCCCTCCTTCACTCCACCTACTATCTGCGCAGGTGAGTTACGATACGTCCCACAGTTCGTTGGTGAATTTTTTGGAGCTCAGAGACGCTGATTGTTCCAGGATCACAGCGCTAGCTGGAAATGAAAAGCCTGCTGAACCCAGGACCGCCCAGCAAGGGTCTAAAAAGCCCAGCAGAAAGCTGCTTAGGGATTGGTAGTCGTTGGGCGGGGCCACGGAAGCCCCGCCCCAGAAAGCCCCGCCCCGCACTTGGTATCCTTGGTGATGGTAAACAAGACTCAAGATGCCCCTTCTTTTTCTTTTTTTCCACATTTTACATATTGGTATTTAAGGAAGACTGTCTAACTAAGAATTAGAAGTTTAACTCCGCCTGCAAGCGGGCTGACATTCCCCTTGGAGGCTCCTCCGCGACTTTCGTACTTCCGTCGGCATTTCAAGACCAGCCGGGTGCCGAGGCCACGTCGCCGCCAAACCTACTCCCTACTGTCCACACCGGCCTCTCTGGCCCACTGGTGACAGTCTCCTCCTGTCCTGCCTGGCGCCCCCGGGATGGGGATAGGAAAGCGGGACGTGGGAAGGGCATCCACCCCTCTGGGTAACAGAGGCTAGGGTGAGAGCCAGTGTATATTTGGGCACTGAACACCAATAAATTAATGTTTCTCCAATGACATTATTTTCCCTGAAACCCCGACATCCATAACCAACCTGCTCTGTGTTCATCTGCCTTCTATTCCCCCTTTTTTCACCTGATGTCCTCGGTCGCTCTCCCCATGGACTGGGTAGCCCGCTAGGGCTCCTCTACACATGTAATTTACCACTACTGCCACAGACCTCATTGGGCGAGAGAGGAGTCGCCTCTCACCACTCAGAAGTGAAATAAAATTATCCATAGTATCCTTGTTTAATGCATTATGGGAGAGCGTCTGTCCCCCCTTCTCTTCCTGCTGCTGCTGCTGCTGCTGCTGCTACTGCTAAGTCGCTTCAGTCGTGTCCGACTCTGTGCGACCCCATAGAGGGATGAGGCTTCCCCGTCCCTGGGATTCTCCAGGCAAGAACACTGGAGTGGGTTGCCATTTCCCTCTCCTAGAAAAGTCAAATCTGAAATAAAAGACTTAGAATGCTTCCTTTGTGGTTCAGCTGGTAAAGAATCCGCCTGCAAATGCGGGAAACCTGGGTTCGATCTCTGGGTAGGGAAGATCCCCCGGAAAAGGGAAAGGCTACCCGCTCCAGTATTCTGGCCTGGAGAATTCAGTCCATGGGGTTGCAAAGAGCGACTTTCACTTTTTACTTCAGTCTCACTATATATACGTCTATGGTACAGTGATAAAGAATCCACCTGCTAATGCAGAAGACACAATAGACACAGGTTCGATGCCTGGGTTGGAAAGATCCCCTGGAAAAGGAGATGGCAACCAGCTCCAGTATTCTTGCCTGGGAAATCCCATGGACCTAGGAGCCAGTCTCACTGTGAAAGGGATTTGCTTCGTTGGTGTATGGTATATCTTTCTTTCCGGCATCTTCAAATTCTGTGCTTTCAATTAACCCTTTCTTCAGCATGCTGACAGACGTTGATGCATCACCTTAAACAGTCTATTTATGCCACATTGCCCTCTTCAAAACTGCTTTTCTCTGGGTTGCTTTGGAGTCATTAAACTTCTAATTTTTAATGTTTTTAATGGAAGTATAATTGATTTACAATATTTCAGGTTGCAGCAAAGTGATTCAGATATATATACATCTATGGCTCAGTGGTAGAGAATCCTGCCAGTGCAGGAGACATGAGACACAGGTTCAATCCCTGGGTCGGGAAGATCCCCTGGAGAAGGAAATGGCAATCCACTCCAAGATTCTTGCTTGGGAAATCCTATGGACAGAGAGCCTGGTGGGCTGCAGTCCATAGGGTTGCAAAGAGTCAGACATGACTGAGCATGCATTCTTTTTCAGATTATTTTCCATTAAAGTGCTATAGAGTAGGTCCTTGTTATTTATCTATTTTATATAGTGTGTATGTTTTAATCCCAAACTCCTAATTTACCCCGTCTCCCATGTGTGAATATGTTATTTTTTTAAAGCAAAAAAATTTCTAAGTCCCTTTTTGTTAAAGGGAAGTTGTGTTCCTCCCTAGGTGTGACACCACCCCCGCAACATGCAAATCCTCGTGGGGTTCCACCTGCAGAAACATTGGAAAGAAAGAAAGCACCCGGAGCGCTAATCAGCCCATCCAGCCTTCCCTGACAGCCGAACTTCTCATTTTCCAGTCTCTTCCCAAACATCCCTCCCTAAAAAAAAAACCTCTGTAGGGAGAGTGGGTTTCCCGGAAGGAGGGGGTCGAATATTTCCTTGAGCCCTAAGCGCCTCATCCTGCTTCATTTACATCTCATTTTGAATAGACTCATTATAAAAGGGACAGAGAGCTTACAGTCTTTCCTAAACGGTAGTAAGAGCAGTTAAAGAAAACAAAAGCAGAACAGAACTTAACACCTGACAACCTCTGAAACTGTCCTCCTAAGACGTTACGGGAGGCTCTGCCACCAGGACCTCGTGGCGCAACGGTAGCGCGTCTGACTCCAGATCAGAAGGTTGCGTGTTCAAATCACGTCGGGGTCAAGGAACTTTTTTTCTCTTGGCGCCAAGAGATAAATTCGGTAGTGAACCAAACAATTGTCTGTCATCGGGCTCCCGGCAGAAGATTTTCTATCTTTTCTTCAGTCCAGAGAGACTTCTTGTGAACCACTCAGCAATAGACAGGCATTAACTGAAAGGTAAGAAGGCCTTGAAAGGGAAGAAAAACCCAGGTGAGCTGGAATGTCAGTTGTTTTTGGTTCTTTTCCTTATCAGGATTAAGCTTCAGAGGGGACATCAGATGACTTCACATGGGACAGTAAAACAGGGCGTGAGAGACTTTGCTAATGAATTCACCCTACTGTGAATATAGTTTTATTTGGTCCCCACACAGGTATGGTACAGTCTCCCTGGGTTGATATTTGTGTCACTTTGATGAAGTCAGGTTCTCTGCCCTCTCACCCCACCCCAACCACCACCACCCCACAAACTTCATGGTTTGAGCTTCCTCTGTCAAAAGCCCCCTGAACATTGTGGTTAAAGACAACATACTGTGAAGCTGATTAAAAAGTTATGTTGATGATGGAGTTTTTGAGCTCTATGGGAGTGGGAAAAAAATTACTCTGGAATTTACCATGCTGTTACTTAAATTTCATTTAAATGCGTATCTCCCAGAGGGATATGATTCAATCAAGTTCCAGATACATGACCTGAGCAAGGAAAAACCCAAGTTAAAGGAAATGGAGACTGTTGTAGACTTACCAGGATTTAGCTTTCACTTAATGAATTAATTAAGCTGGCCCCAATCCCCCTTCAGTTTGAAAGTCTGTCCGTTTCTGAGCTTAATAAATGAATAGATAGGTAAACAGTGATTAGGGCTCTGCACTCTCAGAGCTGAGGGCCGGGAGCTGAGGGCCAGGTTCCATCCATGGTGAAAAAAAGTGTTAGTCGCTCAGTCCTGTCGGATTGTTTGTGACCCCCGTGGGGTCCACCACTTTCCTCTGTCCATGGAATTCTGCAGGCAAGAATACTGGAGTGGGATTCTCCAGGCAAGAATACTGGAGTGGATAGCCATTCCCTTCTCCAGGGGATCTTCCCCAGAGATTGAACCTGGGTATCCTGCATTGCAGGCAAATTCTTTACCATCTGAGCCTCCAGGAAAGCCCTCAATCAGTGATGGGGGAATTAAAAAGTCATAAGCCTTGGGCTTCCCTGGTGGCTCAGAGGTTAAAAAGTCATAAGCCTTGACGCTGGGCGGGAGGAAGAAGAAAAAAAGAAAACCCTCGCCTACAAATTGTGGGTGGGGTTTTTCGCTTTTGAATGTATATTTATTTGGCTGCGTAGCAGAGACCTTAGTTTCGAACGAGGGATCGAACCTGTGTCCCCTGTGTTGTAAGGCAAAACCCTTAGCCACTGGCCCACCAGGAAAGCCTACAGGGCGTGGCTTTTAAAAGGTTAATAGTGAAATCTCAGGATTGAGGGTATAACAGTTACCCGGATGACAAGGTAATGTGTTTTATGTATTAGTCTGTTTCATATTTTATGTACTAACTTCCTCACTTCTCCGTCGCAGAATTCAATATTTGTAATCCGTTGCGTCCAGAGGGTTCGGGATGTATTAATAGTACAGGGAAGCTTGGCGTGCTGCAGTCCATGCCGTCGCAGAGTCGGAAACGACTGAGCGACTGAATAACGAACAAGCAAGGTGGAAAGGTGAAAAAAGTAGAGGTAGACAGAGTTGGGGGAAAGGGACTCGGACAACATGAGCCTCGCCTGCTGAAAGAGCCTGCGATCCCTGGACTTTTGAGGACCCGCCCATCCTCCGAGCAGCGCTGCTGATCCGGCCCCTTCTCCCGGACCGAGGTTCCCAGAGCGCCTACGCCAGAGGAATGTATGTGTTTGTGCGGGTTGGGGTGTGGAGGTTCCCGCTGACACAGTAGCTGCCTCCGGATCAGCAGGTGCCAGAGGGAAGTTCCACCATCCAGGGAAAGCGGAGGGCAACTCTTGGAAGGAAACGCTGGGGTCAGTTGTCCTCCCTTCCTCGCACTTTAGCTGGAGCTAGTCCTACTGCGAGGGCACGAAAGTGGCTTGGGGACCAGACCTGTGCTCCCCTCCTTAGGTCCATGTTCCTGCAGGACTGACTCTCCATGCTGCCTGCCTGGGGCCAGTCATGCTTGACGTCTCCTCCATCCTTTCAGTATCTCCGGGTGCCTGAAGCTTACTGACCTGCCCCATTGGCCATGCACCGGCTTCTGTAAGAGAAACGGGCGCTGCTGGGGGAGTCCGCGGTCTATGCCGGTTGCTTCGCTTCTGAAGGTTTTCTCCTCTTAGGCACCCCACTCCAGTGTTCTTGCTTGGAGAATCCCAGAGACGGGGGAGCTGGTGGGCTGCCGTCTATGGGGTCGCACAGAGTCGGACACGACTGAAGTGACTCAGCAGCAGCAGCAGCAGCAGAGTGACTCTAAAGAGCGGTTATGGTAATTTATTTCCCAAACATTTGCAAAATCATAACAGGATTACACTCACAGCCACACACACCCACATAATGTTCTAAGATATCCAAGCCCCATTCTACGAGCTGTGGTCAAGAGAATAAAATAAATTGGGCTCTCAGGGAGGTCCCTGTCTCCTAATCAATCTGAAGAGATTTTGACATGTGAGAAGCAAAACACAAAACAGAGACTGAAGCAACGATGTGCTCAGAATGGAGACCCTCTCCCTCCAAACCTAAATGTACTTGAGTCACAACTCTGAGAAAGAGTTTTTATTTTGCCCCAGTTTGTAAAGAATGCAATTACTAGTTGTTGTTTTTAAGAGTAAAATATGTTTTCTTAAAAGAAATTTTGTCAAACACAGGACATTCTGGTGAGAAAACTTAAAATGACCGAAATTCAAACATATCAGAGAAAATCAAGGCTCTTGTGTGGATGGACAACTTTGCTGGGATTTTTCTGTCTCTACATCCTTACACAGCCTATAAAAGTCTTCCTGTAAAACAATTTCCCTGGTTATACCACTATAAATTTAATGTGTTTTAAAATAGCTCTACTGGGATATAATTCACTCTTTTAAAGCATATGGTCAGGACTTCCCTGGTAGTCCAGTGGCTAAAACTGTGCTTCCACTGGAAGAGATTCAGGTTCAATCCCTGGTCTGGAAATTAAGATCTTACATGCCCAGTTCAGTTCAGTTCAGTAGCTCAATCGTGTTCAACTCTTTGTGATCCCATGAACTACAGCATGCCAGGCCTCCCTGTCCATCACCAACTCCCGGAGTTTACCCAAACTCATGCCCATCGAGTCAGTGATGCCATCCAACCATCTCATCCTCTGCTGTCCCTTTCTCCTCCTGCCTTCAATCTTTCCCAGCATCAGGGTCTTTTCAAAGAAGTCGGTTCTTCCCTCAGGTGGCCAAAGTATTGGAGTTTCAGCTTCAGGATCAGTCCTTCCAACGAATATTCAGGACTGATTTCTTTTTAGAATTGATTGGTTGGATCTCCTTGCAGGCCAAGGGACTCTCAAGAGTCTTCTCCAACACCACAGTTCAAAAGCATCAATTCTTTGGTGCTCAGCTTTCTTTATAGTCCAACTCTCACATCCATACATGACTACTGGAAAAACCATAGCTTTGACTAGATGGATCTCTGTTGGCAAAGTAATGTCTCTGCTTTTTAGTATGCTGTCTAGGTTGGTCATAGTTTTTCTTCCAAGGAAAAGGGCGGGACAAAAAAGTACAGAGAACTGCTTTGAGTATGTTCACAGACTTGTACATTCTTCACCATAGTCAACTTTAGAACAATTTTTTTTTTTCATATATCACCAAAAACAACCCTTTACCCATTAGCAGTCACCCTTCATTCCCTTGTGTCCCTGTCCCCTCTAGCCTTAGGCAATCACTAATCTACTTTGTTTCCACAAATTTACCTATTCTGAATACTTGCTATAAATGAAATGAAACAGTGTTACCTTCTGTGTCTGCTTTCTCTCACTTACATGTTTTCATTTAATTAAGTTTACATTTTACTCCAGGGCAGAAGGAATTATTGAAGAGTTCTGAGAAGAATGACAAAAATAGATTTAATTTTTAAACCTTCATCTTGGCTGCTTTGAATAGCACGGATTGAGGAAAGGCAAGATTAGAGGTGGAGAGTGTTTAGGTGACAATGGTGATTTGGACTAGAATGCCAACTGAGATGCAGCGGGTTTCTCTGGATTTCTGTGAAGAACTAGAGCTAGAGCCTCCAGTGCTCCTGACACTGAGGGTAGAAGTATCTTCTGCCTTGTTTGATCTTAGACTCCAGGGAGTGCTCCTCCCCATACTGACGTTCCTCAGTTCAGTTCAGTCGCTCAGTCGTGTCCGACTCTGCGACCCCATGAACCGCAGCACGCCAGGCCTCCCTGTCCAACACCAACTCCCGGAGCCTACCAAACTCATGTCCATTGAGTCGGTGACGCGATCCAACCATCTGACTGACGTTCCTAGGTCCGCACAATTCTCCCTGTTTGCTTCTTTCTCACATCTTTTTCTTGCCAACTCCTTTCATTTATCAGGAGAACGGCTTCTCACCCCTTCCAATGCTTTTTAAATCAGTCAGAACGCTTTCAACCAAATCAGCGTTAGCATTCGGTTTCCAGAACTGAGACTATCATAAGAAAGAAATAGCAAAAAGACTTTGTGTCATAGTGCCGCATCGCCCACCCCCAGCGAATATCAAACGCTAAAATCGCTCGGAGCTTCTCAGTTTATTCAGAAAAGAGATCAAGTGGAGAATGATCACTTCGCGAGGCCGACTGGGAAGGCGCGCAGTTCTCTCCCCTCGCTCAGACACCGCTGTTCCCGAGCCCTCTGGGAAGTGGAGTCCTTCCGCCGGGACCCCCGACCCGGCGCGGTCGCCTCCAAGTGCGCAGATGCGACTCCAGACAGAGCCTCGGGCTCGAGCCTTTTGTCTCCCCGCAGCTCGGTGGGTCCAGAAGGCGACGGTGCCCGCCTCCCCCGCCCCTCCCAGAGCGCAGCCCGGAGGGGATCCAGCCGTGGGGCCGGAGCCAGGTCCGCAACGAGTCCGTAGGTAAGAGAAAGCCCGGTCAGAGGCGCGAGTCTCCGCGACCCGTCCGCCAAGCGCGCCGCTCTGACGCCACCTGCTGCAGCGCGGGCCGGGC
Organism: Aepyceros melampus; assembly: GCA_006408695.1. Taxonomy (NCBI): domain Eukaryota; kingdom Metazoa; phylum Chordata; class Mammalia; order Artiodactyla; family Bovidae; genus Aepyceros; species Aepyceros melampus. Next base: position 194,813 of record SJXQ01000829.1, on the reverse strand, counting down.
TCTCAGGTTCCGGCCTCAGCGGGAAAAGGGCTGGGCCTTGCCTGCCTCGCGGCCCCACCCACCGGGCGCTCCGCCGGCTGTTTCCGGCTGGGGAGCGAGCCGGCTACCTTTGTTCTGAGCTAAGGGGCGCCCCGGAAGCGAGGTTGCCGCTGTGCACTCTGGGAAATGGAGTCCGGGAGCCTGAAGGGGGCATGGCCGACGGGGGATTTGGGGAAGGGGAGAGTGGGGGTTGGAGGGCTCGGCTTCCGAGGTTCGGAGAGCTAGAGCGCCTCCCGCTGGTGTTGGCTTTAGTCCTGTCACGCCACTGAAACACTACAGGTTCTGAACTCTGGGGACAGATAGAAAAGAATGGAGTCCATGTCTTACTCATTTCTCTTCTGTGCTTGCGCTACTAGAGTTTGGTGGTTTAGCCATTAAATCGTGTCCGTCTCTTGTGACCCCCATGGATCATGGACTGTAGCCCACCAGGCGGCTCTGTCCTTGGGATTTCCAGGGACAGAGAATGGTTCTTGGGAATACCAGAGTAGGTTGCCATTTCCTCCTCCCAGGGACCGAACCTGAGTATCGCGCATTGCAAACCAACTCTTTTAACAACTGAGCCACGGGAGTGGGGGTGAGGAGAGGGAGGATGTCTGGATTAGAGTTTTCGGGGCTGCCTATATTTGGGGTCCAGAGTAAGGAGTTTGACTCTGAACCTGCAAGGGAATCCCGGCCTGTTTTATTTTCAGGGTCTTAAAGAGCGACTGAAGAATCAGATGTATAAGGACCCCACCTATCAACTGCCTTGTGTTTTATGAGTAGGAAGGATTGAGTAACTGTGGGAGCTCTACTTTTAGTTACTGCGACGCTAACCACAGGACACCTTATAGCCATTTCTGTGCTTCAGGGTCTTAGGAGAATTTGTGCATCATACAGAACCAGTGTGTGACTAAGGCTCACAGTCACTGCCCTGGCTCTCTCCTGTTTTTGCCTTGCTGTGGAACGTAGAGACTGACCTGGGGACTCCAAAGAAGGGTCTTCCAACTGTGAAGTTTAATCTAGGCTAAATTATGAAGGTTCCAAGTAAAACAGAGTTATTACTGAGGCCCTAGGACTTAAATGTGTAGGAATAAGCCGCCTAGGAGTAGAGGGAGAGGGAGATGCCCCAGGGAGTGTAATGAATTTCAGAGTGGGGCAAGGCTAACCCCAAAATCTCTCCTTGAAGCTTCAGGGTAGAGTTGAATGATTTATACAAAGAAGTGGATTATATATTGCTGAAAAGTCCATGTTTATCTCATCTGAAACAGTGAATTAAGAGGAAGTCCTAGCAATACAAGAGGACAAGGAAAAGCTGATCATGGATTCTCTGACCATTGAAGTTGAGGAAAATGGTAAGAATTACGCGAATAAACATGGAGTTGAAAGTGGGGACAAGTGGAGGAAATACCCTCGATAAGAATAAAAAGGTTAGGTGCCCCTGCATGATGGGAAAGGGAAACAGACACATGTCAGGAGAAGACCCCAAAGTAGAGAAACTCAGTAAGCCATCATGTTTGGAAATCACCAAGAAGGCTCTTTGTCATACATTCCCCTCTCTCATCTTCCTCTTTCAGCGCTTCTGTACACATTCTCTCTGATGCTGTGGAAGGGAGAATATTCCGCAGTGCTTGTTTTTGTGGTAAAGAACAGGTCACGCTTTTCCACTCCCATAGGAGTGTACCAAAATATTGACATACTATGTGTGCATTTAGCTTTTTGGTCAAAGTGCTTTCATGTTATTATCTGATCCTTTTGAGTTAAGTAGAGTAGGTCTTGTGTATATAATTTCTCTGGCTTGTGCTGGCTTTTGTCCTTGTGAATTTGTAAGTGGGAAGATAGTTTATCCCCTTCATGGCTTTACTGCTGCTCCTTCCAGCTATGACTACAGAAGATATTTCTTTGTCCCAAGAACAGAGCACAGAAGACATGGAACCTACTGGAGAGCTTCTTCCTGTTGAGTTCCAGGCAAGTTTGAGTTTCATTTCCCTCCCGTGAAATCTCAGTTTGGTGTTCAGAGTGTGTCCTCATTTCTTCCTTTCATCTCACTTCGGAGGTTCATGGAAATCTTATCTGGAGAACTGAACCAAAGTAATTTTTCCTTGAAGACTTGAAGCTCTGGGAGGAGCTTAGGCTGGAGCTTTAAATTTGGGAGGAATCTGTGTGAATGGTATTTCAAACATGAAGCTGTAATCACTAGCAAATAAATGTAGGTAGAAAAGAGATGAGATCTTATTACTGTAGCTTCCAACACTTTGAGGTCTGGGAGATAAAGAGGAAACAGCAAAGGAGACTGAGAAGATGTGGCCAGTGAGGCAGGAGGGGAGGCCAAAAGGGTGGCATTCTGGTAGTTTTACAGACTCACAGATGTAAAAGGAGTGGTTACCAGTGGCAGGGTTGGAGGGGGATACACGGTTGGGGAGTGGGAGGTACGAACTATTGGGTGTAAAACAGGCTCAAGAATGTATCACACAGGGTGGTCCAGTGGTTGAGAATCTGCCTTGTAATGCAGAGGATGTGAGTTCAATCCCTAGTCCAAGAATTAAGATCTTTTGTGCCTCAAATAAGACCCTCAACTAAGACCCAACACAGCCTAATAAATATTTGCAAAAAGAGAATGTATTGTACAACACGGGGAATATAGCCAATATTTTCTAATATTGGCTAGTAATCTGTAAAAATTGTATAAAAAATAAATTTAAAAAATGAGGCTAACTTTGATGTCAAGACTGCCTGGGTCTAAATCTCAGATCTGTCCTTACATCTGTAGATAATGGTACTTACCTAATATAGTTGTTATTACAAGAGGTTGTTAAAAGGACTTAATACATAGAAAAAAAAAGATAAATGTTGGCTATTATTACTGTTTTCCCTAACACAGACTAATACTTAGAAAATTTAGAATATTCCATTAAAATGGTTAAAATAAAGTTTTAACACTCAGGTTAAAAAGAACTTCCCATTCCAGATTGTTCTCTTCCCTCAAGGATCACCAAATCCTATAAGAATGTACTTATTCTTCTAGGAATTGACAACAGTCAAGGATGAGGAAATGGACTTCACCTGGGTGGAGGAGGAACAGATGAATTCTGCCCGAAGGTACATGGGCATGGATATGAAGGTGGAGAATTGTGGGAACCTGGTATTTTGGGGTAAGAAAGTTATTTTTCAATGCATACTGCTTACTGTGACATAAAACTTCCACTGTGACTAATCTAAATGCTGTCGTTTTACTTACGATCCAGAGAGCTCTGATCCTGTAGGGGAATCCCTGATTACTTTGAGCTCAGAATTGGGCTTCTTTTCTCTCCTGGCATGTAAAAGTTCACCATCTGTGGAACGAAAAAGGACAGCTCCTTTACATATATATATATAATTGTGTTTATGTATTATTTCTATTTTTCTGGCTGTGCTGTGTTGCTGCTCAGGCTTTCTCTAGTTTCGGAGAGCAAGGTCTACCTTCTCCTTGTGGTACGTGGGCTTCTCATTGCAATGGCTTATCTTGCTGTGGAGCATGGGCTCTAGGGCGTGTGGGCTTCACTAGTTGAGGCCCATGAGCTTACTGCCCTGCAGCATGTGGAATCTTCCTGGAGCAGGGATCAAACCCATGTCCCCTGCATTCTTAACCACTAGACCAGCGTGAAGTCTTGGATGATGTCTTTAAAGGAGAAAGTGGGAGGGGGCAGGGACCAAAGAAGGGAGCCTAAGACAGAACACTGAGAAACATCAACATTTCAGAAGAAACAGCAGGAAAACTCCCAAATAAGTAGGGATCAGGAGAAAAAACCTGGGGAGTTTAGTAATATAGAAGTCAAGAGAGAATGTATGTTAATTCTGTCTCAATAAGATGGAGAGAAAAGCACAAGGAAATGTTGTTAGGAGGAGCACATGGTGTCAAGTGCTGTTGAGAGGCCCAGGTGATCTACAGATGAAAAGGATCCACTGGATTTAGGTGACATATAAATGGTTAGTGACTTTAGTGAGAGCAATTCCAACTGAGTGGTGGGGAGAGAAGCCAGACTGTGGTGAGTCAGGAGCAAGTGTGTGATGAGATGATATCCAAAATCTGAGAAATCTGACTTTGGCAATAAAGAATGGAAGAAAGAAAAGTGAGAGAGAGGGAAAGAAGGAAGGGAGGAAGAAAAGAAGGGAAGGAAAGAAGGAAGGGAGGGAGGGGGCAGTGGTTAGTGGAGACACAAAATCATAGGGAAAGCATACGCTAAACAAACAAACAAAAAACCTGCTTTTAAAAAAGGACTAAAGATAATGATTTTAAAAATCAAATATGGTTGTCACTAATATATGTCTTCATGTAAGTGAATTTTTTGTCCAATACTTTTTCAAAACTGCCCAATCTCGACTGGTTTTCATCCCCCCCACCCCGCCCACCTCCTCAGTTATTTTATTGACATTTGTTTTCATCCTGGCTGCTTATCTTCTTCCCTGGCTAGTCTGTTCAGTTTCCATTCTTTCAGGTGTAGCATCATCATTGTCTGACCTTGTATTGTGCTTCAGCTTCATCATTTTCCCATCTCTGTTATTCACTGAAACTTTGTCACCTGCCATTGCCATGGGGCTTTTTCTGAGAACATTCAAACATTTTGAAAGGACATCAATTTAATTTTATTTAACTTCTTGCCACCTCAGCAGTTTTCTTTCTCTCCACACAGAGAACACAAATATCTGTACTCTTTATTTATTTCAGATTCTGAATCTACACCTGAAACTAAAGTGTCCCTTTCAATGCAGGAAGTTTCTGAAGGAGTATCACCAGAAAGGGAGCTGATAATAGAAAGACTTATAAAGGATGATTCCTGGGACTCCAGATGGATAAAAACCTGGAAATGTGGAGGCATGTTAGAAAGGCAGCAAGGAAATCAGAAGAAAGATTTAAGGCAAGTCATAATTAAGCACAAGAGAAATCCTATGGAGGATTGTACTGAAATCAAGGAAAGTTCAAACCCAATTAAACATCAGAAGATTTACTCAGTGAAAAAGCCTTGGAAGTGCAGTGAGTGTGGCAAGTCCTTCAGCTACTACTCAGCTTTTATCCTACATCAGAGGATTCACACAGGAGAGAAACCCTATGTATGTACTGAATGTGGAAAGGCTTTCACCCGGAGCTCATCCCTTATCCAGCATCAGAGAATCCACACTGGAGAGAAACCTTATGAGTGTAATGAATGCGGGAAAGCTTTCAGTCACCGTTCAGCCCTTATTCAGCATCATATCATTCATACTGGAGAAAAGCCCTATGAGTGCAATGAATGTGGGAAGGCCTTCAACCAAAGCACGTACCTCATCCAGCACCATAGAATACACACTGGAGAGAAACCCTATAAATGTAAAGAGTGTGGGAAAGCTTTCAATGACACCTCCTCCCTTTTAAACATCAGAGGGTCCACACTGGAGAAAAACCCTTTGGGTGTAAAGAGTGTGAGAAGGCCTTTAGTGACAGATCAGGCCTTACGCAACATCAAAGAACTCACACAGGGGAGAAGCCCTATGAATGTAGTGAATGTGGGAAGGGTTTCAGTTACTGTTCAGCTCTTATTCAACATCAAGGAACCCACACTGGGGAGAAACCTTACAAATGTCATGAATGTGGGAAAGCCTTCAGTGACCGCTCAGCTCTCATAAGACATCAGAGAATTCATACTGGAGAGAAACCTTACAAGTGTAAAGAATGTGAGAAAGCCTTCAGCCAGAGTTCATCTTTGATGAAGCATCTAAGAACTCACACTGGAGAGAAACCATATAAATGCAATGATTGTGACAAAGCCTTTAGCCAGAGTTGTTCTCTTATTCAACACCAGAAAATTCATGCAAGAGAAAAACACTACTAATATAAGAAATGTGAGAAAACTTTCAGTATGTATTCAGCCTATCATCAACATGGAGAAATTCATGATGAATAGAAGGCAGCGAATTGATGAAATAATTATGTACTATCTCCTGATTGTACAGACCTCCAAATATTGGTCTTCCCAAGTGGTGCTAGTGGTAAAGAAACTGCCTGCCAATGCAGGAGACATAAGGGATGGAGGTTTGATCCTTGAATTGGGAAGATCCCCTAGAGGAGGGCATGCCAATCCACTCCAGTATGGTTGCCTGGAGAATCCCTTAGACAGAAGAGCCTGGTGGGCTACAGTCCAAAGGGTCACAGTTGGATACCACTGAAGCGACTAGGATGGACCTAGAGATTGTCAAACTAAATTAAGTAAGTCAGACAGAGAAAGACAAATATGATTTATTGTGGAATCTAAATGATTCAAATAAACCTATTTACAAAACAAACAGACTCACAGACATAGAAAACAAACTTCTTACCAAAGGGAAAAGGTCCTGGAGGGGGATAAGTTAGGAATTTGGAAATAACATATCCAAACTACTATATATAAAATGAGAAACAAAAAGGACCTACTGTGTGGCACAGAGAGCTATGCTCAGTATTTTATAATAACTATAATGAATCTGAAAAAGTGATAACCAAATCATTTTGCTGTCTATGAGAAACACAATATTATAAATCAACTATACTTCAATAAAAATAATTTTTAAAATTCTCGTGTTAATCAATGTGCAACCAAGATGAAAAGTAGCACTGATTGAGATTCTTTCTGCACAAGGATCAACCTAATAGGATAAGAGGGTTATAGGCAGCCGAAAGGATATTAACAATCTACATTAGCTGTTAAGACCTCTTTGTGCCCTTGTTTCTGCTTTATCTTTCTCCTGCTAATAACATCACCTTTGAAAATTAATTAATAAGACTGCATTGGGTTTTAGTTGCTGCACACAGTGTCTTCATTGAGACGTGGGGTCTTTCATCACAGTGCACAGAATCTAGTTGTGTCACATGGGCTTAGTGCCCCAAGGCAGGTAAGATCTTCGTTCTCTGACCAAAGATCAAACCCCTACCTCCTGCAGTGGAAGTGCAGAGCCCTAACCATTGGGTCACCAGGAAATTCTCTGTAGGCTTATTAATGATGGCCATTCTGACTCATGTGAAGTAGTACCTCATTGTAGTTTTGGCTGAAATGTTGCTATGACTAGCAATATTGAACATCTTTTCATGTGCCTGTTGGCCATTTGGATGTCTTCCTTGAAGAAATGTTTATTTAGCTCTGCCCATTTTTTTGGTTGGATTGTTTGCTATTTTGTTATTGAGTTGTATGAGCTGTTTGTATATTTTGGAAAGTAGGTCCTTGTTGGTAGCATAATTTGCAAAAATTATATAGCTGTCTGTCTTTTCATTTTTCTTATAGTTTGCTGTGCTAAAGCTTCTGAGTTTGATTAGGTATCATTTGGGAGACTGAGCTAAAAAAACATTGGTCTGATTTATGTAAAAGATACTTTAAGTACAGAAAATTCAGAAGATGAAAAAGAATATACAATGAAAACACTAATCATAAGAAAGCTGGAGTGGTATATTAATATCAGATAAAATAGAATTCAAGAACAGGGATGTTATCTTAGATATAGAAGGATTTTATGATGATAAAAATATCAATTTACCAAGGTGAGTAATTGTTTGATGTGTAATTGGGTTACAATTATGAGTGTGATTTTAGTGTTATACACAAAATTTAGAATTCTGGGTTGTTAATATATTATGTGCTTAGTATCACAGCCTCCAAACTCACAAAGTGAAAACTGACAGAAATAAATAAAGTGAGCAATTTTATAATTGGATATTTCAACACTCTATTTTCAGAAGTTGATGGAACAACTAGACAAAATATTAAAGACATAGAATATATGAACCACACTGTCTACAATCTTGAATTGATCATGTTGATGTATGGCAAAACCAATACAATAATGTAATTGGCCTCCAATTAAAATAAATTTTAAAAAATCTTGAATTGATTGACATATATAGAATCAGTTCAGTTCAGTTCAGTTGCTCAGTCATGTCCGACTCTTTGTGACCCCATGAATCGCAGCACGCCAGGCCTCCCTGTCTGTCCATCACCAACTCCCGGAGTTCACTCAGACTCACGTCCATTGAGTCCGTGATGCCATCCAGCCATCTCATCCTTGGTCGTCCCCTTCTCCTCCTGCCCCCAATCCCTCCCAGCATCAGGGTCTTTTCCAATGAGTCAACTCTTCGCATAAGGTGGCCAAAGTACTGGAGCTTCAGTTTTAGCATCATTCCTTCCAAAGAAGTCCCAGGGCTGATCTCCTTCAGAATGGACTGGTTGGATCTCCCTGAAGTCCAAGGGACTCTCAAGAGTCTTCACCAACACCACAGTTCAAAAGCATCAATTTTTCTGCGCTCAGCCTTCTTCACAGTCCAACTCTCACATCCGTACATGACCAAAGGAAAAACCATAGCCTTGACTAGATGGACCTTAGTCGGCAAAGTAATGTCTCTGCTTTTGAATATACTATCTAGGTTGGTCATAACTTTTCTTCCAAGGAGTAAGCGCCTTTTAATTTCATGGCGCAGTCACCATCAGCAGTGATTTTGGAGCCCAAAAAAACAAAGTCTGACACTGATTCCCAAAAGGCAATGAGACACTATTATGATCAATGCATATCTATATCTATAAATGTAGATATCCTATTTTACATGTTATATTCCTTTTTTTCACTTAATAAAATATCTCAAAGATGGAGATCTTGTATTGTTACTACATATACATATTCTATGATAGGACCAAAGGGAAGAACCTACATAGGAGATAAATAAATAAATATATTTTGAATTAATATAGCCATTTCAAATAATCTTTCCCCCGTGATCTTTAATTCCACAACATTAAATAATATTTTAGGTCAGTTTGATAAATGGTTGCTGTCAAATCTTTGTAAATCTTGCATGAAAGGTATTAGGAGGCAAGTTGACAGGTGTCAAGAATTTCAAAATTAGGAAATTCTTAAAATTGAAAATTTTTATAACAATTCATAAGAAATACAATGACTTATTAGAAACTTTATTCATGTATCTAGTTAAGTGAAGATCCAAGAATCAGAATATGTTCCTTAAGAATAAATACTCAAAGCATATTCAATTGTAAGACATTACGCCTGGAAATCATGGCCCTATTTTTAATATAATGAAGGCTGAATTTAGCTAGAACATTTGTTAGATTTCTCACTGGAAAACTTTAAAATATTGACTCTCTTACAATATGCTTCACTGATTTAATAGGCAGTTCTTATGAATAGGTTCTTTTCCTATGAATGTCTTTAGGATATTAATGAATAGGTCAGTATCAGCATGAGGGCATTTAATAAGGAAATTTGTCTTTGCCTCATTCTATACAATGGCTTTTATTTTCAATAAATTTCAATATATTGTTTTCAATCAATTATTGATTAGATAGTAAAGGTAGGAAACATAGCAGTAAGTGGGCTATGTCTCAGGAAAGAAAAGAACAATGTAAAGGAGAAGAAATATGCATGAAGGAGATCAGAGATCACGAAGCCCTGATCTACGTGGCTTAGTATCCCTTAACCTTTTCAATTTCAGTATGTTTTTAAAATTAATTTTTATTTTTTAGTTTGTTTTGCTTTACAATACTGTATTTGTTTTGCTATACATTGACATGAATCAGCCATGAGTGTACATATTTTGTGGCTTTTTTCTTACTTTAATAATAGAGTATCATGTCACTTAATTATTATTCAAAAGAAACCTTTCTATCATAAAAGAGTCGTCATTTGTTTAAAAGTGTAGTCATGGATTGTAATGTTGCCTCATTCCTGTGGACATTTTCTCCCTAAGTTTAGTGAACTCTGTTACACTTATTTGAAATACAGATATACTCACAGAGATAGCAAAATTGAAGCATTTTTGACTTAGCAATCAGCAGCTGATAATGGATAATATTCCATATGAAGCTCAGAATCCATATTCGCTGAATATTGGCAAAGACCTAGGAAATGGCAGTTACACTTCTAGGTTTCAAGCAGAAAGCCTTGCACAGTGTACCAAATATACAGAATCACTCGGCATAACTGCAAAAACTTGAAAACTGTTCTTGTAACTGCAAAATATAACAAAAATGGCAAGATATTTTGTATAATCACATGATGTAATATGATACAGCAAGGAAAATATAATAACTAAAATTACATTTAACCAACATAGAAAAACATTCAGTTCAGTTCAACCTCTCAGTTGTGTACGACTCTTTGTGATCCCATGAATCGCAGCACGCCAGGCCTTCCTGTCCATCACCAACTCCCAGAGTTCACTCAGACTCATGTCCATCAAGTCGGTGATGCCATCCAGCCATCTCATCCTCTGTCCTCCCCTTCTCCTCCTGCCCCCAATCCCTCCCAGCATCACAGTCTTTTCCAGTGAGTCAACTCTTCATACGAGGTGGCCAAAGTACTGGAGTTTCAGCTTTAGCATCATTCCTTCCAAAGAACACCCAGGACTGATGTCCTTCAGAATGGACTGGTTGGATCTCCTTGCAGTCCAAGGGACTCTCAAGAGTCTTCTCCAACACCACAGTTCAAAAGCATCAATTCTTTGGTGCTCAGCTTTCTTCATGGTCCAACTCTCACATCCATACATGACTACTGGAAAAACCATAGCCTTGGCTAGACGGACCTTAGTCAGCAAAGTAATGTCTCTGCTTTTGAATATGCTATCTAGGTTGGTCATAATTTGTCATCTGAGTTAAATTCACCCATTCCAGTCCATTTTAGTTCGCTGATTCCTAGAATGTCGACGTTCACCCTTGCCATCTCTTGTTTGACCACTTCCAATTTGCCTTGATTCATGGACCTGACGTTCCAGGTTCCTATGCAATACTGCTCTTTACAGCATCGGATCTTGCTTCTATCACCAGTCACATCCACAACTAAGTATTGTTTTTGCTTTGGCTCTATCCCTTCATTCTGTCTGGAGTTATTTCTCCACTGATGTCCAGTAGCATATTGGGCACCTAATGACCTGGGGAGTTTCTCTTTTGGTATCCTATCATTTTGCCTTTTCATACTGTTCATGGGGTTCTCAAGGCAAGAATACTGAAGTGGTTTGCCATTCCCTTCTCCAGTGGACCACATTCTGTCAGACCTCTCCACCATGAATGCTTTGGCTCTATCCCTTCATTCTGTCTGGAGTTATTTCGCCACTGATCTCCAGTAGCACTTGAGCGCGGGTGGCGGAGGCGGCCGCCGCACTTGAGCGCGGTGGAGAGCTACCTGACGTCTGAGGTCAGGGGCAGCAGCCTAGAGTGCCAGGTTGCAATGGCGCAGGAACGGCCAAGAGAAGCTACCCTGCGTCCGAGGTCAGTGGCGGCTGGGAGGAGCTACCCTGCGTCTGAGGTCAGGGACAGCAGCCAGGAGGAGACACCCCACATTCAAGGTCAGTGGTGGCTGGGAGGAGACACCCTGCGTCCCAGGTCAGGGACGGCAGCCGGGAGGAGACACCCGTGTCCGAGGTCAGGGCAGCGGCCGGGAGGAGCTACCCCACGTCCGAGGCCAGTGGTGGCAGGGAGGAGACACCCCACGTCTGAGGTCTGGGGCGGCCTGGATAAGCCACCTCACCCCCGAGGCCAGGAGCGGCAGCTGAGAGGAGCCACCCACGCCTGAGGCCAGGGCCGATGGCCGGGAGGAGCAACCCAAGGAGTGGTGGCTGGGCAGGCACAGGAGGGCCTAGAGGAGCTATCCTACGTTGAAGGTCAGGAACGGTGGCGGTAAGGAGATACCCCTCGTCCAAGGTAAGGTGCAGTGGCTGCGCTTTGCTGGAGCAGTCGTGGAGATAGCCCACGCCCAAGGTAAGAGAAACCCAAGTAAGATGGTAGGTGTTGCAAGAGGGAATCAGAGGGCAGACACACTGAAACCATACTCACAGAAAACTAGTCAATCTAATCACACTAGGACCACACCCTTGTCTAACTCAATGAAACCAAGCCATGCCTGCGGGGCAACCCAAGATGGGTGGGGCATGGTGGAGAGGTCTGACAGAATGTGGTCCACTGAAGAAGGGAATGGCAGGCCACTTCAGTATTCTTGCCTTGAGAACCCCATGAACAGTATGAAAAGGCAAAATGACAGGATAACAAAAGAGAAACTCTCCAGGTTGGTAGGTACCCAATATGCTACTGGAGATCAGTGGCGAAATAACTCCATATATAGAATACTTTATAGAATATACAACAAATTCAGCATGCATACTACCTTAAAAAAAAACATATTTGGCTGCTTTGGGTCTTAGTTGCGGCTTGCAGGATCTTTCAGCGTGGCACCCGTCAGAGCTTAGTTGCTTGAAGGCATGTGGGATCTTAGTTCCTTGACCAGATTCCACTGATCTGCTAGAGTGGCTCACAGAACTCAGAAATAACAGTTTAGAGACTTCCCTGGTGGTCCAGTGGCTAAGACCCCCACAGCTCCCAGTTCAGTGGGCCTGGGTTCAATCCCTGGTCAGGGAACTAGATCCCGCCTGCTGCAATAAGATCCGATGCAGCCAGATAAATAAATATTGAGAAAAACAGTTTACTTATCACCGGTTCATTGTAAAAGGATAGAACTCAGGATTAGCCAGATGGAAGAGATGCTCAGGATGGGGGGAGCAGGGCAGTAGAGCTTCCAACCCTCTCTGGGCACGCCCCCAGCACCTCCACCAGTTCAGCAACCAGTGTCTGCATTCTTATGGGGGTTCCTTGTGCAGGTGTGATGGGCCGAGTCATTGACCTCTGGGGACTGACTGAACCCCAGCCTGTCCCCTCCCCTCAAGTGCTAGGGGTGAAGGTTCTAACTTGCTCATGTGCCTTGGCCCCTGGCAACTAGGTGTATCCTTAGGAGTTTTCCTCATTAACATAAAACTCAGATGTTGAGGGATTTGTTATGATAACAAGACGCTTCTCTCACCTGTGTGGCTGGCTGTGCAGCTACTTCAGAAACTGAGGAGGACTTCCCTGATGGCTGGTGGCACAGTGGATGAGAATCCTCCTGCCAGTGCATGGGCCACAGATTCCATCCCTGGTCCAGGAAGATCCCACATGCTGTGGAGCAACTAAGCCCGTGCACCACCACTACGGAGCCTGCGCGCTTAGAGCCTGTGCTCCGCAACTAGAGAAGCCACTGCAGTGAGAAGTCTGCACACCGCAACAAAGAGTAACCCTTGCTCGCCTCAGTTAGAGAAAGCCCACGTGCAGCAATGAAGAGCCAGCACAGCCAAAAATAGAGACTTCTTAGCCTCCACAGTAGCATGAGACAGTTCTTTATAATAAATTTCTTCATATGGATTTATCTGCTTGTAAACTATCTCCCCCACTAGAGGATAATGCTATGAGTAGAGACCTTTTGTCTGTTTAGTTTGCTTCTGTATTCCCAGCATTGGGACTGTGTCTAGCAGATAGTAGGTGTTAAATAAATATTTGTGAACTATTAAAAACAAACGAACAAAAAACCAAAGAAAAAAGCCCAAATATTAAAAGATGCTCCTCTGCACTTATCCCCTAAGAAATTCCAGCACTTTAAGAACTGTGTGCCAGAAACAGTCAGGAAGACCAAATATACCTTTCTTATTTAAATCACAATATCACAATGGGGAAAAGGGAAAAGACTCATTTGCTTAAGACCCTGTAGGAGACAGGAGAGAATGACCTCAGGGCCCAGAGGGAGAGGAGAGGAGGGGTGAGGACCACACAGGGAAGGTCTTTGAACGTGTCTCCACAGCCTCTCCTGTTGGGCTGCCTCCCTTGAGGCCCTGGCTCCAGTCTTGCTCCTCCAACAACTTTCTGGATCCCAGTGAGCCCTCTCTTCCTCCCTCTTCAGACCTGGCGGATAGCAGTACCCGCGACAGCCAGCCCAGAAGCTCCTGCCCGCCTAGTGAGTCCCAGTAGCCTGTCCCTCCCTGTGGGATCAGCCCCCACGCTGCCCCGTTCTCAGTGCCCTCCTGGGAGGGCGCAGTCTCTTTCGTATGAGAACTGGGCAGAAGAACCGCGTGATGAGGAAGGCGGGAGCACACAGAGCAGCGTCAGCGAACTCATGGGGACCCGGGAGCGGTTTCATGGGGTCACAGCCACACCCGTCCACTCTCTTGTTGTCTGTGCTGCCAGAGTAGAGTTCAGTGACCGCAGCAAAGACCAAACGGCCAGAGAAGCCTCGCATGCTGACCACGTGTCCTTCGGGAGAGAACACGTGCGACTCCAGTGCGGAAGAAAGAACATGCGTGACCTGACGGCTGGAGACGAGTTGAGCCCTGAGTCTGCTAATTAACTGGATGAGCTTTGGCTGTAGGACAATAATACTGCGGCCCACAAAGCTGTAGTAGGAGCTACGGCTATAATGAGTCTCTGTGTTTCCAGGGGTTGCTGTCCTTTGAGGACAAGGCTCTGTACTTCACCAGGCAAGAGTGGGACACGCTGGACTGGGCTCAGAAGGCCCTCTACAGGGACGAGATGCTGGACAGCTAGACACGTCATCTTGAGTAGAGTCAGCTTGAAGGTGAGGGGAATGGGTTTAGGGACGGCTCATGAGTATACATGGTATTATTACAAGTGTGTTATTTCCTTAAAAATGATATGAAGCAAATGTCCTTCTCAAGAATTGATTCATCTGTAAGGTGTATTTGTGAACGTTCTTTAAAATTGTTCTAGTCTACGCTTGCCTGTATGTTGGCAATACTTCACAATAAACTTGTCCATGATTTTTGGTGGAATATCACAATTCAAAAGTATGTAAGTAGGGACTTCCCTGGGTGGTCCAGCAGTTAAGTCTTCACCTTCCAGTGCAGGAGGTGTGGGTTCAATCCCTGGTCAGGGCACTGAGATACCACACTTCTAAAGAAGTAAATAAATCCCATGGAGAACATCAGTACTAAAAAAAAAGGACTCACCTTCATTAAAAAAAATATTTTGAACTTATAAAACAGATTCACAGACGTGAAATGAACTTACGGTTACTGGCAGAGAGGTCAGTACATGTTAGGGGAAGCACACTGATTGAAACCGCCCACCCTGGCCAGGCACCATAGTAACCATTTGCACGAGTTGTTTTATGACAGGAGCTCCTGATAAGGAATACAGAACTAATAAGCCACCACCAACTGGAAGAGTTCGGGAACGGTCAAAAGAAGACACTGCGTGTCTGTCCACTTCCCAGAATCCCTCTCGCTAGCATCCATCTTGGCTGAGTGATATGTGCGCCACCAGGAAAGACTCTGAATTAGAATGATTGGCCAAAGACCACCAGGAAACTAATCCCATCACCATAAAACCCAAGACTGTGAGCCATGCGGCAGAGCAGTTCTCCTGGGTTCCCTTACCCTACTGCTTTCCACCCGGGTTCCCTTTCCTGATAATATCTCTTGCTTTGTCAGCACATGTCTCCTTGGACAATTCATTTCCAAGTATTAGACAAGAGCCCAGTTTCAGGCCCTGGAAGGGGTCCCCCTTCCTGCAACATACACACTGCTATATTTAAAATGAATAACCAACAAGGACCTATTGTAGCACATGGAACTCTCTGTTCAATGGTATGTGGCAACCTGGATGGGAGGGGAGTTCGGGGGGAATGAGTACATGTATACCCATGGCTGAGTCCCTTCACTATTCCTCTGAAACTATCACAACATTGTTAATCAGCTATACCCCAATACAAAATAAAAAGTTCAAAAGAGAAAAAAAAAAAGGTTTGGTCCCAAAGTGGAGGTCCCTGAAGAGTGACAAGGGCAGAACCCTGATGGGTCACCTTTGCTCTTGCTGAAAATATGTTCTGGGGATAGGGGGGGTGCTCCTGACTCAGACTCTCCTCCTTCAGGGCAACAGGCTCTCAAAGGGCATCCCGTGACTAGCTGAACTCAGTCTATCTTGGGTGTGATGGCAAAAGGCAATACATGATTAGTGAAATATTCAAAGAATATAGTTTCTGGAAAGAGAGAGAAAGAGAAGGAGGGAAAGAGAGAAGGGAATAAAACGACTCATGCAGAAGCAAGTCAAAATGACGGGACTTTATTTCTGTGAATTCTTTGGTGTCGGACGAGGTGTGATCTCTGTCTAAAGCTGCCCCCACAGTCGAGACATCTGTAAGGCTTCTCTCCGGTGTGAGTTCTCCGGTGTTTAACGAGGGTCGCGCTCTGACTGAAGTGCTTCCCGCACACAGGACACCCGTAGGGCTTCTCCCCGGTGTGGATCCGCTGGTGTTTGGAGAGGTCGGAGCAGCGTTTGAAGCTCTTGTTGCACTCCTCACACGTGTAGGGTCGCTCCCCCTTGTGTGTCCTCTGGTGCCTAAAACGGCTGGAGGTGCGGCAGGTCTCCCCACACTCCTTACACGTGTAGTGCTTCTCGCCCAGGTGGGTTCTCTGATGCCGGCTGAGGTGGGAGCTCTGTCGGAAGCTGTCCCCACACTTGGGACACGTGTAGGGCTTCTCCCCAGTGTGTGTCCGCAGGTGTTTAACAAGGGTGGCCCTCTGACTGAAGCACCTCCCGCACACAGGACACCCGTAGGGCTTCTCCCCAGTGTGGATCCGCTGGTGTTTGGAGAGGTCGGAGCAGCGTTTGAAGCTCTTGTCGCACTCCTCACACAAGTAGGGTCCTCCTCCTTGTGTGTCCTCTGGTGACTAAAACAGTTGGAGGTGTGGCAGGTTTCCTTGAAGTTGTTCCAGGTATAGTGCTTCTCCCCCAGGTGGGTTCTCTGATGTCGACTGAGATTTGAGCTCTGTCGGAAGCTGTCCCCACACTTAGGACACGTGTAGGGCCTCTCCCCAGTGTGGATTCGATGGTGTTTAAGGAGGTCGGAACGCTGTTTGAAGCTCTTCTCACAGGTGTCACATGTGTAAGGTCTTTCTTCATGGAACCAGCTCTGAGTCCCAAATAGGCCTGAATGGTGGCGATTTTCCTCGTTGTTGAGAGACTCATGAGGTTTCCCCATGTCTAACCTTTGTTGGCAGTTGTTCCCATATTGATCCCCAGTGATGGGCCTCTCTGCTGTTGGGATGTACGGACCAGGAACAAAGTCTGAACCCTCGGCACTGGTCCTGAATTTTTTGTTTTTGACGTCTCCTTCTTCGCTGGGATCATTCCTGAGATCTGAGATGTGGGTGACTCCCTGATCTTCAGGAGAATTTTCACATTTCAGCGATGAGGGGTCTCCCAAGGGCTTCTCTCTCCTGTCCTGCTGGGCATCACCACACTCAAAAGATAGGGGAGTCTTCTCCTGAAATCCTTGTAGCTGCCCTTGAGACTCTACTTCTTCTAGAATTTCTTGCTTTGGAACCAACTCTTTGTTCTCAATTCTGGTTTCTGAACCTGAAATATTAAAATACGAGTTGCTGACATTTCATACCCTGGCAGGAGTGATTAAGAAAGTGCTAGCAGAGAAACAACGCCCCCAAAGCCCTTTTCATGTTCTCTATGAAACCACTCCTGAAGTTAAATTATTTTAATTAACCTGTCAAATGTGCTTACCTATACAAATCCTGTTTCTTTCCTTTTTACTTGTGTCTACACCCACCAACCCATCTCTCTTCCCCTAGCCCCACTTCATAAGAACATAGGGAGAAACAGACAAGAATGATTGGCGTAATACTCTGTAATAGTGAAGAACTAGAAGCCTTAGCAAGCTTAAGCAAGCCTTCCACCAGTCACACCCAGCTGGAGACAGGCGGAGGCCCAGCACTTACTTGGTGAGATTGCGTTCCCATGATCCTTCACTGCACTCTCCCAGGTTAGAGACACGGCCACATCATGGACTGTCACCAACCCCTGTAACAACAAGAGACCTCCCCTCAGCACCTGCCGTCCCAGGGAGAGAGTCATTTCCTAGGCAGGAAGTCTAGGGGTCCCCAAGGAGACAGGGGTCTGGAATTCTCAATGAGGAAGAAAGGACAAACTTTTTTTCCCTCCACATTCCTTAAGATTATAGAACAATAATGTATCCTGCCTGAGGACAGTCTCTGGATTAAACTTTCTGGCTAATTCTGTTATCTTAAAATGTAAATTATGGGAGTAGTCTGGTCTTTACAAGGATTATGTAATAATAATGTATCCTGCCTGAGAACAAGTCTCTGGATTAAACCTTCTGACTAATTCTGTTACCTTAAAATGTAAATTAAGGGAGTAGGTCTGGTGAGGTCTTTACAACCTCCAGACATTCTTTGGATTCATTGGAGAGTATATAACTCCATTGTTAACACTAGCAAGGGGGTACTCTTTCTATCCTCTTCTGATGTCTATGTCAGAAGCTTTCTCTATCTTCTTTATACTTTAATAAAACTTTATTACACAAAAGCTCTGGGTGATCAAGCCCCAGATTGAATGGATTGAATTCTCCTCCTCCAGAGGCCAAGAATCCTGGCGTCTTTGCGTGATTCAGCAACAACCTTTCATCTTGGGGGCTCGTCCGGGATTCTTCAGGACAAGATGGGAGCTAACAATTCCAGCCTCATCCTTTGAACTGTATCCTGAAAAACTGGGATAGTTTTGATCACCAGGGCTTAAAATGAAGACACACGTGGTCTTCCTATGTGAGACTGCATGGCCAGGGTATCCATTGGAGGTTCTCTTAAGTATAATACTGTTTTACAATTAGACCGGTTCTGTAGAAAACAAGGGAAATGGGTAGAAGTGGTCTATGTGTTCCCTTTTTCTCTCTGCCAATAAGCCAGACTTATGTCCTAAGGGTATAGATTTGGGTATGACTCCTTCAGCTCCCTCCAGTCCTCCTACTTTGCTAGATGAGATGAAGGACAGGAGACAGAGAGATAAAGAAACCAGGTTTCTCCAATCTATCCCTGGGGTCATGTGCGCAGAGCAGCCAGAGAGACTGAGGAACAGCCACACAAGCTGTTGCCTCTTCATGAAGCACCCCCTTGGGAGAAAGAAATCAAATGGTAAGTGGAGGCTAGTTCAAGACTTACAAATAATAAATGAGGCTGTAGCTCCTTGACACCCCATGGTGCCTAATCCTTATGCTCTATTGTCTGAAATTCCTGAAGGAGCCAAATATTTCTCAGTAGTTGATTTGAAAGATGCCTTCTATTCAGTGCCTCTGGAGGAGTAAAGTCAATTTCTATTTGCCTTTGAAGACCCAAAGCAGCCAGCTTCTCAATTAACCTGGACAATTTTTCCCCAGGGATTTCGTGACAATCCTCACTTATTTGGACAAAGTTTGTTACCGGATTTACAAAACTTTTAATAGCTCCGAAGCAGTGGTGTTACAACATGTAGATGATATTCTGCTCTGTGCTGGGACAGAGAAAGCTTGTTCACAAGCCTCAGAAGATTTCTTAAACTTTCTGGCAGGCTGCAGTTACAAGGCATCAAGAGAAAAGGCTCAGCTTTGTCAACAATCTGTTAGATATCTGGGCCTAATTGTATCAGAAGGGACTAGGGCCATAGGCCCCAAGAGAATTAAACCTATACTAAATCATCCCCTAGCCCCTGGTGGCTCAGAGGTTAAAGCTCTGCCTGCAATGCAGGAGACCTGGGTTCAATCCCTGGGTCGGGAAATTCCCCCGGAGAAGGAAATGGCAACCCACTCCAGTATTCTTGCCTGGAGAATCCCAAGGACGCAGGAAACTGGTGGGCTACAGTTCACAGGGTCGCAAAGAATCAGACACGACTGAGTGACTTCACTTTCAAACCAATACTCTTGAGAGTCCTTGGACGGCAAGGAGATCCAACCAGTCCATTCTGAAAGAGATCTGCCCTGGGATTTTTTGGAGGGAATGATGCTAAAGCTGAAACTCCAGTACTTTGGCCACCTCATGTGAAGAGTTGACTCATTGGAAGAGACTCTGATGCTGGGAGGGATTGGGGGTGAGAGGAGAAGGGGACGACAGAGGATGAGATGGCTGGATGGCATCACTGACTCGATGGACGTGGGCCTGGGTGAACTCCGGGAGATGGTGATGGACAGGGAGGCCTGGCGTGCTGCGATTCATGGGGTCACAGAGTCGGACAGGACTGAGCGACTGAACTGAACTGAACTGAAATCATCCCCTCCTATGACTTTACGACAATTGAGAAGATTTTTGGGAATCCCAGGCTACTGTCACATTTGGATTCCGGGTTATGGGGAACTTGCCCAGCCTTTATATAAACTTATAGCTGAAACTTAGCAGGCCTGAACAGACAAGCTGGTTTGGTCTCCAGATACTCAAAAGGCTTTTACGGTTCTTCAGAGTGCTCTCCTGCAAGCTTGCACTCCGAGCTTGCCCACAGGGTCAGAATTTAATTTTTTTGTCACTGAAAGAAAAGGTATGGCCTTGGGAGTTTTGACACAACCTCTAGGGCCTCACCAGCAACCTACTGCTTATCTAAGCAGAAATTAGATGTAATTTCACATTGGTGGCCCCACTGCCTAAGAGTAACTGGGGCAGCGGCTTTATTAGCACCTGAAGCTTTAAAAATAATTAATGGACGAAACCTTACTGTACTGACTCCTCATGATGTGAATGGAATCTTAAATTCTAAGGTTAATATTTGGATGACAGACAGTAGGCTTCTTAAATATCAGACATTGTTATAGACCCTGAAGCCTTGGAATTAACTAGTTATATAACTCAGCTCTCAGTTTTTCAACAAGCATTAACAAAACTCTGGGAGATGACTCCTGACCCAGCCTCTGAGTCAAGCAAGCCTCTATTTGAGCCAGGAACCAAGGTCCTCATAAAAACACTGGATCTGGGGGCCAATCCCTCAAACCCCTTTGGGAAGGCTGGGCCTGATAATCTATGTGAGCCTATTTCTGCTGATTCCAAAAATCCTGAGTCTGCTATTTGATCCTCAAGACAATGCCTTCCTGTCCTGGGCTCACTCCTATGCAGCATTTCACAATCAGTCTAACTGTTGGGTCTGTAGAGCACTCCCCTCTTCATCAGTGGAAGGCTTCCCAGGGTGGACATCTCCACTTCAAGGAAAAGACTTTCTCCAAGTCTGCAAATACCTTCAACAATCGCATGTGATGCCTCTTCTTAAACTGATGACATCTAACAACCTTAAGATGGACTGATGCGACTATGGACATAATGTGACTTTTCATTTTAACTTGGTTTAATGACTATTTTGCTCTACGCCTGTAACTGTATAATGGGGTTTTCTAACTGTCTATTTTGCCCTACGTCTGTAACTGTATAATGGGGTTTTCTAACTGTCTATTTTGCCCTACGTCTGTAACTGTATAATGGGGTTTTCTAACCGTCTAAAAAGCTTTTAAGTTACAAATGGTTGTCCAAGCTCCTATGAGTGCCACAGCCTCCTCCAACTATTACTTGGGGCTCCTGGATCAGAGACCCTCAATATGAGGGTTAGGAGAATATGTCGCCTCAACAATTTAGGGACCACGCCCCTAAACAGCAGGAAGTAGCTATGGAACGAAAACGACGCCCTTTTCCCTTGGCAACATAATTCTCCTAAAAGAAAAGGGGAGAATGAGAGTCATTTCCTAGGCAGGTTGATAAGAAGTCTAGGGGTCCCCAAAGAGAGGGAGGTCTGGAATTCTCAAGGAGGAAGAAACGACAAACTTTTTTCCCTCCAAATTCCTTAAGATTAAATAACAATAATGTATCCTGCCTGAGGACAGTCTCTGGATTAAACCTTCAGGCTAATCCTGTTATTTTAAAATGTAAATTATGGGAGTAGGTCTGATCTTTACAAGGACTATACAATAATAATGTATCCTGCCTGAGGATAGTCTCTTTCTGCTAATTCTGTTATCTTCAGTTCAGTCGCTCAGTCAGACTCTTTCGACCCCATGAATTATAGCACGCCAGGCCTCCCCGTCCATCACTAACTCCCGGTGTTCACCCAGATTCAGGCCCATCGAGTCAGTGATGCCATCCAGCCATCTCATCCTCTGTCATCCCCTTCTCCTCCTGCCCCCAATCCCTCCCAGCGTCAGTCTTTTCCAATGAGTCAACTCTTTGAATGAGGTGGCCAAAATACTGGAGTTATCTGTTATCTTAAAATGTAAATTATGGGAGTAGGTCTGGTGAGGTCTTTACAACCTCCAGACATTCTTTGGATTCATTGGAGAGTATATAACTCCATTGCTAACACTAGCAAGGGGGTACTCTTTCTACCCGCTTCTGATGTCTATATCAGAAGGACAGCAACAGTCAGATAGATGCATTGGGCAAGGTCTGGAGAGAGGTACTAAGTTCAGGAGCTTCTCTCCCCTTGGAGGTGGGATGGGGACAGGGTTGTGTTACCCTCCCACTTAAGTAGATTTGCTTACCAACTGGGAAGCTCTCTGAACCTCATACTCTTGTGATTTTATGGAGGCTTCATCATGTAGGTAGGATCAATTATTAACTCCATTTCCAGCCTCTCTTCCTTCTCTGCAGTATCATTATCAATTGAGGGAGGAGGGAGGAAGTTATCTAAACCGTTAAAAAGTAAAAGGATCCTCACATTCAAAGTGGTGGGGAACTGCTGTTCTCATACATCGTTTAAGGACACTTTCCAGCTTGACATCTTTCTTTCCCAAACAATCTAGTTAGACACGAGGGTGTCTTACACTGAATAAACATTACTTTTGTGCTGGTTTCGTGCGGAAAGGTCTACAGCTCAAGGACCTCTTCCTGGACGGATTTGTTACAGCTTCCTACAAAGGAAAGAATGTTTCATGCACATCCTAAAGTTCACGAAAAATGTAGTAAGGAAGTAAAGAACTTCTGAAACCCATACTATCCCTCACACCTCCATCCCCACTCCCAAAACACTTCACGTCTCACCTGGCGTGAGGTCCCAGCCGGCTGGCTCTGAAGAGACTGCACCACGGCGGCCGCCTCCTCCCCGCTCTGCGGGCAGTGCTTCCGCACCCAGGCTTGGAGCTCCTGGGGCAGGATGGTCAGGAACTGCTCCAGCACCAGCAGCTCCAGGATCTGCTCTTTCGAGTGCACCTCTGGCCTCAGCCATCGACAACAAAGTTCCCTGAGCCGGCTCAGCGCCTCTTCCGGTCCGGCCACCTCTTGATAACGGAACTGCCTAAAATGACATCGGAAAGTTTCGGGATCCGGACAGTCCCCGGGCCGGTCCGACTCCCCACTTCCGGGGGAGTCTTCCTCCACTTTGACTATCCAAAGTCCATCACCTAGGGCCGGAGGGCCGACGCTGCTTTGACTTGCGGTCCAGCTCCAACTCATCCTTCTCCCGCTCGGGCGCACTTTCCCAGAGTTCCACCTTCAGCTGAGGTGACAGCAAACCCAGCAAAAAGCCGCAGAACACATCGGCTCTCCCCAAAGAAGCGACTGCCGACTGTCGGGTGCTAAACAAGATCCCACCTCCCCAGGCCCCTCCCAGACTCCTCCTACCCAGAAACCGCTACTCTACCTAGAAGCTGTCAAATCCCGCGACAGAAAATTACGAACAGCCCGAGTCGGAAGTGCGTCACCGGCTCCCTGCGGTGCCCACCCCTGCGGGCATTTCCGGGGCCTCTCTAGGCTCCTGGGAAGAGTGACGTGCATCTCTGTGGTTTGTTATCATTCAGTTTAGTTCAGTTCAGTCGCTCAGTCGACTCCTTGAATCGCAGCACGCCAGGCCTCCCTGTCCATCACCATCTCCCGGAGTTCACCCAGACCCACGTCCATCGAGTCAGTGATGCCATCCAGCCATCTCATCCTCTGTCGTCCCCTTCTCCTCCTGCCCCCAATCCCTCCTAGCATCAGGGTCTTTTCCAATGAGTCAACTCTTCACATGAGGTGGCCAAAGTACTGGAGTTTCAGCTTCAGCATCATTCCTTCCAAAAAATCCCAGGGCTGATCTCCTTCAGAATGGACTGGTTGGATCTCCTTGCAGTCCAAGGGACTCCCAAGAGTGTTCTCCAACACCACCGTTCAAAAGCATCAATTCTTCGGTGCTCAGCCTTCTTCACAGTCCAACTCTCACATCCATACATGACCACAGGAAAAACCATAGCCTTGACTAGACGGACCTTAGTCGGCAAAGTAATGTCTCTGCTAACCTTTTCCAGAGGTACTCTTGGTGGTTCACACGGTAAAGAATCCGCCTGCAATGCTGGAGACCTGGGTTTAGTCCCTGGGTTGGGAAGATCCCCTGGAGAAGGGAATGGCTACCCAGTCCAGTATTCTGGCCTGGAGAATTCCATGGACAGAGTAGCCTGGCCGACTACAGTCCATGGGGTCGCAAAGAGGAGGACTCGAAGAGTCGTACATGACTGAGCGACTTTCACTTTCACCTTGTAGTGTGGAGCTTACAGTCCTTAAGTTTGCAGAACTAACGGATATTCTTCCTTTAAAAAATAAATGTCATTCCTTTTGAATTCTTGACAATCTTTCATCTTTCAGTTCAGTTCAATTCAGTTGCTCAGTCATGTCCAACTCTTTGTGACCCCATGAATCACAGCACGCCAGGCCTCCCTGTCCATCACCATCTCCCGGAGTTCACCCAGACCCACGTCCATCGAGTCAGTGATGCCATCCAGCCATCTCATCCTCTGTCATCCCCTTCTCCTCCTGCCCCCAATCCCTCCAAGCATCAGAGTCTTTTCCAATGAGTCAACTCTTCACATGCGGTGGCCAAAGTACTGGAGTTTCAGCTTCAGCATCATTCCTTCCAAAGAAATCCCAGTGCTGATCTCCTTCAGAATGGACTAGTTGGATCTCCTTGCAGTCCAAGGGACTCTCAAGAGTCTTCTCCAACACCACAGCTCAAAGGCATCAATTCTTCGGCACTCAGCCTTCTTCATAGTCCAACTCTCACATCCATACATGATATTTAGATTAAGTATGATTAGGAATCTTATTGTTCAAAGAGGAAAAAAAAGAAAAGAAAAATATCAAACCTGTGTTTCACTTGCATTCCTTTGCATGAAATACATAATCAAAATTTTGCAAAAAATCATTCGAAAGCAATCACATGCCTTAGCTTTGTAGCAACTTTCTTCTCAAAGTTGGCTCATTACCATGTTAAACATTTATGCTAAGCTGGAGAATATATTTGTCAAATTATATGAATTATGTTTTAAAAGTATGTTTTCTATGGTAGT
Source organism: Aepyceros melampus (assembly GCA_006408695.1). Classification (NCBI taxonomy): domain Eukaryota; kingdom Metazoa; phylum Chordata; class Mammalia; order Artiodactyla; family Bovidae; genus Aepyceros; species Aepyceros melampus. Next base: position 169,880 of record SJXQ01000829.1, on the reverse strand, counting down.
AAAATAAATTTAAAATAATAATTGTATATGAAAAATTGTATGGGTGATAAAAATATATACCATTCAATATATACCATGTTTCTATGTTTAATAAACATCACTTTTATTTGAGAATAACCAAAAGAAAGAATGTAATTCTTAACAAATTATCTGTAAAGACAGTTGTATAAATTTGGTTTCAGGAAAAGTTAAAAGTTCCAGTTGTACAATAAAGTGTAAAGTGGGTTACACTTAGGCAAGAAAGTTTTGTAGAGTGTCTTCTACATGCAAGGGCATCATGGTTGACACTATAGATGCAAAACTAGGAAGATATATTCCCTGTCCTCATGTTGCTCACAGTCTCCTAATGGAGACAGACACTTAAATTACAGGACAGTGTGGTAAATGCAATACTTTGAGGTGTATGCAGCATCTATTTGTATCAGCAGAGATGGAAATAATCAACCATGCCTGATGGGGAGTGTACAGTAAAAGGCTTCACAGAAGAGACTAAGTTTTAAAAGTCCATGTGGACTGAAGACATATTTTAATTTAAAAATGGGTTAAATATATAGGCAATAGTCAGACACAACTAAAGCAACTTAGCACATGCATACTTTAGTTTAACATTTATATTAAGTCAACTGCCTTATTTAAGAAATGAATTATCTAAGCTACATATGTGTGTGTTTGTGCTCAGCTGTGTCTGACTCTTTGTGATCCCAAGGACTGTAGTCTGCCAGGCTCCTCTGTCCATGGTATTCTCCAGGCAAGAATACTGGAGTGGGTTGCCATTTCCTTCTCATGGGATCTTCCCAACCCAGGGATCGAACCAGCCTCTGCTGCTTGGCAGATGAGTTCTTTACCACTGAGCCACCAGGGAAGCCCTATGTAAGTTGCATTAAGGGTAAATTCATTTAAAAAGCATTTGTTTAAGTACAATTAGTGTCCTGATTTATGAATGCAAATTCCCAAGCAGGGTCAAGATTTCATACAACATATTTATGGACTAAAGTTTAAATTATAAACTTTAAAAATTATTTCCAAAATTTGTGCAAAAACACAGGTAGTCAATTCCTGCTTTAGGTTCTAGCAGTTGAAGTGGCTGTTATTAGTCTATTGTGATCTGTTTCGACTGGACATTAATAGGACATGAAACAGGCAAAGGCAGGTTTTTCAGGATTAATTTTTATGTTGAACATGAAAGTGTTAGTCGCTCAGTCCATGTACAAATATCTTACATAATGCACATATATGCATATATACTACACCAGTGTGTGAGCTAAGTCACTTCAGTCCTGTCTGACTCTGTGACTCCTGCCAGGCTCCTCCATCCATAGAATTCTCCAGGCAAGAATACTGGAGTGGGTTGCCAGTTTCTTCTCCAGGGGATCTTCCCCACCCAGGGATTGAACTCGCGTCTCCGGCATTGCAGGAAGATTCTTTACCATCTGAACCACCAAGGAAGCCCAATTTTTACGTTAAAATCACTTTAAAAAATTCACTACTCTCAAGGCTCATCTTTGTCATTTTACAAATCTGGAGCAACATGTGATAATTTAATGAGATAACTTGTGGAATGTTTACATCTCATCTCCCTAGGCGGTTTGAAAGTCTCTGGAGGGCAGGAACTTTGCACAAGTCTACTTCTTCATCTGTGTGGGAACGCTATCACTATCTGGCAGAAGTTAAAAGTTCTTTTCCCAGTATTGCAGGACAAGGCTTTGACTAGGATCAGCTTATCAAGGATGGTAAGCGAATTAGGACAGAATGCAAATTCGCAAATAAAACTCTATGGCACAGGCAAATCTAGCTCCAGAAAATATCGTCTATGTAAATAGTAACGGAATCCAGAAGAGAATATTATGTACTATGAAGACAGTACAAGCATTTTTCATCTTCTCCCAGAGAGAGGAGATGTATTAATAGGTCTTCTTTCCTGTTGATTACCAGTTTGGCTCCAGTAGTTCCAGTGTCTGGGTTGTATGACTGGATTCTGATCATGATTTAGTGATTTACTTAGCTCTTTTCTCCCTTTCTCCTGTAATGTAACTTTCTTCACTTGCAGAACATAAAGTGCTTTCATCTGCTCCCACTGATATCACTGAATGATATATTTTTGTGTTCCCAATGCCTTTTCTGGTGCTTTTTTCCATAGAAGTTAACTGAAGAAATGTCTCATCTTTTAAAAAAATAATTAAGTGCAAGTAAATAAAGTGAGAAAAGGAAAACAAAGTAGGGATAAATAAGATGGAGCCAGGGATAGGACGGGATTAGAACTTACCCACTGTACACTCCTGTATACTGACAAAAGATAGCTCATAGTTCTGCTTTGAGAAATCTCAGCAGCCAATTCAAGAAGAAAACAAGATGTTACATGAGCAAACTATTATAATGGCTTAGGAGAAATCGAGCTATTCTTAGTATCAAGAGGGAAGAGAAATTTATAGCCATAAGGGTTGCAAAGAGTTGGACACGACTGAAACAACTTAGTACTCAAGCACGCCTCCATCCTATATAAGATGCTTTAAAACAATATACCTCTGACTCTCATTCCATGTTTTGGTTTGAGTGCTCCTGGTTTGCTGACGTTTTAGTGTGCACACAATAAACTTTCACTAATTACTACTTCAGCGATTCAGTGGTTTCACGTCTTTTTTTTTTTGGCTGGAACTTTTGACGATTCTAAATATAAAAAGTGAAACCATAAAAATACTACATTGCACAAATCGCAGTGTCAATTTAAGCCTCTCCAGCTATAGATCTCTTTGACGATAGTAGGAATTTTTTGCACTTCTTCATTCATAAGGTAGACCAAGGCACGAGCAAGGCATTCTCAAAATCCTATTCTGATTTGAGTGAAAATTCACAACGTACTATAAACATAAAACTCCTGGGAGTATCGAAGGATTTGCTGTTGTTCAGTCGCTTAACTCGTATCTGGTTCTTTGCGACCCCATGAACTGCAGCAAGTCAGGTTTCCTTGTCCTTCACATCTCCCGGAGTTTGCTCAAACGCAGGTCCGTTGAGTCGGTGATGCCATCCAGCCATCTCGTCCTCTGTCGTCCCCTTCTCCTGCCTTCAGAAGGATGCCTTCAGATTCAGAGTGGAGTCGGTGAGCCTCATTCACTTCGTGACTTGTAAGACAGAGACTCTTGTCCTGTCGAGTAACTTCGCAAATGGATACAAAATGAGACTACTAAAGATGGGACACCTCTTGGCTAGAGAAGCCCTGAAAACACCGCTCCGTCCACTTCTCAAGAACGCGGACCTTCCGCCTTCTCTCCGCAGCCAGGAGGCGAGTCTCTCCCAACACACTCAGGCCTCCACTGGGGCCTCTGAAGACACGCCTCCCTGCTTCCGGGCACCTTGAGACTGAGGCTGCGAAGAGAGCCGCTGCCCTATTGGCTAGAGGGCGTGGCCCGCGCGGTGCTTCCTGGGAGTTGTAGTCCCCCGAGCCGCTAGGGCTCGGGTCTGACGTTGGATGTTTCCGCTGGCTGAGCTGACCGCTGCGGTAAGGAGGTGGGTGTGTCTGGAGACGGGGTGAGGAGGGAGTGGCAAGTGGATTCGGGTGTAGAAACCGAAGGGGCCATTAGAGAGAAGTGAAGGTTGCCGGCTCGCAGAAAGGTACGGGCCTATTTCGAACTGCGGCGAAGAGCGCCGGGGGTGAGGGAGCGCAAGTTCCACGGCCAGTCAGGCACTAGCAACTGTGGCCAAGCAGGCGCTCTGGACACCTAAGTCCCCGCCTCTGCCCCAACTCCAAGGAAAGGGGCGGTCGGACTGTTTAAACGGCTCTGGCGTTGAGTCGGGGCGGAGTGGCTGTGTTTCCCACCCTCTTGTAGCGTTGAAGTATCTGCGTCTGGGTGGGCGGGAACGGCCGTGTTGCTGGAGGTTGGACTGGGATCCATCTCCCAGCCGATTGGGCCACAGCCCTTCCGGGGGCGGGTCTTAGGGCGGAGCCTGGGGCGGGCACTTTCCTCCTGTGGCCAGGCGAGGACCTCCGGGATTCCTAGAGAGGACTCGGAAGTGCTCTCGAGGGGGCCGGGGGTGGGATTTCTGGCTCTACCCCGCTGTTCAGGGACGCTTGGACATGCTTACTTCCGGCGAGGGAGTGTTGCGAAGTGTCGGCTTCGGCTTTTCTCTCCGTTTGTAAGAAGAAACCCCTCTTTCCCCACCCTTGGCTGCGGGAGCTTGGTCTTCCAGGAGAGCTCCCAGAGACGGGGGCCTTGAGCAAAAGGAATGGCCTTTGTGTCCAGTCGAGAGTCCTGTCTCTAACCTTGACCAGTCTGGTTTCCGTGGCTCGGGGTCAGGGGCGATGGTGCGCAATCCAGGTGCAAAATCTGTACCTAAAACCCTGGTTCTCTTCGGGACCCTTGAAATCTCCCGTTGGTCAGCCAAGCTCTTATGGCTTGAGGGACAAGACCAACTTTGACCCCTGTAACGTTTTTGACCTCTGTTCCAACTTAAGTTTGACTTGTGGTAGAGAGAAGGAGCTGCTGCATCCGGACTAGTTAGTAAGTCTATTTATATGAAATATAACGTTCTTCACCACTAAAATTGTATTTGATGAGGCCGTAGGTCAGATTTTTATTGCTCTCTCTCCTGTACACTTTTTAAATATTAGAAATATTGTGTTGATCATTTTGTGGGTGGAGTGATCACGTTGTAAAGTCAGTTACTCTGCTGCATGGTCATCTGTAGGATAGATGACCTCTTTGTCATCTCTTTGATAATAACGATTTCCAATATATCAGTAGGTTGCATAGTAATGAAGAAGTAATGTCCTTCAGAAGATCTCAGAGAGCAGAGAAACGGATTCGATCAGTGTAACCCAGCTTACCTGGAGCGAGATCCCGCTGAGTTGGAATGATAATGACAGGATCTGGGGAAGTATAGACCTAGACCCTCCCTCGGAGACTTCACCAGAGCAAGAAGACCTTCTGATAGTGAAGGTGGAAGAAGAAGATTGCACCTGGATGCAGGAGTACAGTCCGCCGGCGTTCGAGACTTTTTATCAGCGCTTCAAGCACTTCCAGTACCACGAGGCGTCAGGCCCCCGGGAGGCCCTCAGCCAGCTCCGGGTGCTCTGCTGTGAGTGGCTGCGGCCGGAGCTACACACCAAGGAGCAGATCCTGGAGCTGCTTGTGCTCGAGCAGTTCCTGACCATCCTGCCTGAAGAGTTCCAGACCTGGGTGAGAGAGCATCACCCGGAAAGCGGAGAGGAGGCTGTGGCCGTGGTAGAAAATATACAAAGAGAACTAGAGGAACGTCAGCAGCAGGTGAGTGACAGAGGAGACCTCAGAGCAATGAGGAAGGAGGAAGAGAGTTCAGGAGCAGCTGAGCAGGGGTGAGATCTTGAGCGCCCTGGTGCTTCATTCATATTCTTTTGTTCTCCTGGGATTAGGTCCACTGTGGAGATTTCCTGCCACTCCAGCAAAGAGAAGCAGTATCCATGTGTTAATCTGGAGAAGAGAGTCTGCGATTTTGTTTGTTTTAAATTGCCCTGTTTGTTTTTTGAGTGACATGATACAAAATTCAAAAAGTGCATAAGGTTGTAATGAAAAGTAAGTGCCCCTCCCACCCCTAATTTCCCAGCTGCCTGAGTTCTCACCAGAGGCAACCATTGTCCCATGATACTTGTCTGTCCTTACAGAGGTACACTATTCTGTATATTATTAGCGTCTACGTGTATGACGTTTAAAAAAAATGTTTTTTTACATCACCTTGCACCTCTGCCTCTTGCTTTTTTTCTTTTTTAAATGTATTTCCTGCTCTTTAAAACTTTTTTATTGGCTGTGTTGGGTCTTCACTGGAGCACACAGGATCTTCTAGCTGTGCATGGACTCTCTAGTTGCGTGGTGTGGGCTCCAGAGAGTGTGGGCTTAAGTCGTTGTGCCCAGTCTTAGTTGCTCCTGGCATGTGGGATCTTAGTTCCTGGACCAGGCATTGAACCCATGTCCCTTGCATTGCATGACAGATTCTTTAACCACTGGACCACCAGGGAAGTCCCAGCTTTTTTTCTTATAGTGTATCCCGGCTTGTTCTATGTCAATGCATAGAGTGCTGCCTCACTCTTTGAAACTGCGTTGTGTTACATTGTATGGATGTACAATAATTTAAGGCTATTTAAGTTGTTCCTTTAGATTGTCTCTGAATCTTTAACAAACTTTGCTGCCATGAATATCCTTTCCATCCATTATTAGTTGTAGAATCAAAACTGAGAAGTCACTTGTTGGCTCAGAGCCCATACGCATTTGTAGTTTGGATAACTGTTGACAGATTGCCCTCTGCAGAGGTTATACCAATTTATACCCCTGGCAGCCATGTATCAGAGAAGTCTTTTGCTCAAAGCCTGGTATCCCAGTGTTGTCCAACTTAGAGATTGTTGCCAATCTGAAAGACGCAGTATTCCATTTCTTTGCAAGTTTAACATGCGTTTTTTTCTTACTATGAGTGAGCTTGATCACTGTACATATTTTAAAAGGCTGTGCATATACCCTTTTTTGTGAACTCTCTGTTTATATTCACTTATTAGAAAAGCAACCACTGGGTCTGCCATCTGAGTTGCAAGAGTTATTTCTTCCTTTTGTTGTTTGTCTTTGCTTATGGAGATGTTTTGCTTTGCTGGTTTTTCTTTTTCCTTTTTATGCAGTTAGTTTAAATCTTTTAATTTATGATTTCCGGGCTTTGTACCATAATTAGAAAGGCTGTCTCTGCTACAGTATTATAAGAAACCTTGCTCATTGTTTCTTCTCCATTGTGTGTTTATTATTGTTTTTGTTTGACCCTTTGAAATGATTGATCTTTCTGGAATTCATTTTGCAGTGGTGTGTTTGCAGTGTTTATAGCTCAGTTTTTCTTCCAGATGTCTATCCTGTTGTCCCAGCAACTTGTATCAGTTCAGTTCGGTTCAGTCGCTCAGTTGTGTCCAACTCTTTGCGACCCCATGAATCGCAGCACACCAGGCCTCCCTGTCCATCACCAACTCCCGGAGTTCACTCAGACTCACGTCCATCAAGTCAGTGATGCCATCCAGCCATCTCATCCTCTGTCATCCTCTTCTCTTCCTGCCCCCAATCCCTCCCAGCATCAGAGTCTTTTCCAATGAGTCAACTCTTCGCATGAGGTGGCCAAAGTCCTGGAGTTTCAGCTTTAGCATCATTCCTTCCAAAGAAATCCTAGGACTGATCTCCTTCAGAATGGACTGGTTGGATCTCCTTGCAATCCAAGGGACTCTCAAGAGTCTTCTCCAACACCACACTTCAAAAGCATCAATTCTTTGGCGCTCAGCCTTCTTCACAGTCCAACTCTCACATCCATACATGACCACAGGAAAAACCATAGCCTTGATATAGACGGACTTTTCTTGGCAAAGTAATGTCTCTGCTTTTGAATATGCCAACTAGGTTAGTAATAACTTTCCTTCCAAGGAGTAAGCGTCTTTTAATTTCATGGCTGCAGTCACCATCTGCAGTGATTTTGGAGCCCCCCAAAATAAAGTCTGACACTGTTTCCACTGTTTCCCCATCTATTTCCCGTGAAGTGATGGGACCAGGTGCCATGATCTTAGTTTTCTGAATGTTGAGCTTTAAGCAGTGCATGGGATTCTCCAGGCAAGAATACTGGAGTGGGTTGCCATGCTCTCCTCCAGGGGATCTTCCTGACCCAGAGACTAAACCTTTGTCTCCTGCATCTCCTGCTTTGCAGGCAGGTTCTTTACTGCTGAGCCACCAGGGAAGCCACATCCATCTGTTTATCTATCTATCTATATATCAATAGGTTTCCCAGGTGGTACATCTGAAACATTATATATATATATATATATATATACATATTTTTTTTTTAGAGAGAGAGTGGCCTGGCAAATCTCTAAAGCCATTCCCTTCCTCCTTCCTTTTCCAAAAAAGGCTGAGATTTTGTCCAAAAAAGTTAATCAACACCAGTTATAAAAGCATTAACCATCTGGACCACTTATCTGTTACAAACAATTTTCTTCAGGTCAAGAGATTTCTCAATATAATTCTCAGCTGTAAAGTGTGTATTAAGTCAAAAAGAAGTGTTCAGATACAGAATGCAGTCTACATAAAAATACTAATTGAAGAAAGAGATGGGGATAGCTTTAAATACATGTCCCAATCTAAAGATGTTTCGTTTGAGTATAATAAAAACATTCATTGAATGACACACACTGTCTTGTGATAAGCATGTTGATATAAAAGATATAAAACAGACAAAAGACAGGGGTATCTACCTTAAAGAGTTTAAGGTCATGATCCAAATAAATACATCAGGAAGTAGTTCTCAACAGTATATATCGACTTACCAGAGTGAAGGAAATATAACTGGGGTTTGAGTCTTTTAGGCAGTCTTCATGGAAGAAGCGAGCTTTGGAAGACAGCATGCAATTTGCATTTGTAGTTAGAAAAAATAAATCACTACATGCTGGATCAGAAATGCAATATACACAAAAGTTAATTGAAAATGGATTAAAGACTTGAATGTAATACCTAAAACTATAAAATTCCTAGAAGACAACAGAGGTAGTGACCTCCCTGACATTGGTTTTAGTGATGTTTTGTGGATCTCAATCCCAGACAAGGGAAACAAAAGCAAAAATAAACAGCTGTGACCACATGAAACTAAAAGGGAAGGAAACCTTTTTTCAAAAAGAAAAAGCAACCTACTGAGTGGGAGAAGTTATTTGCAAAAGATATATTCAAACAGGCATTAATACCAAAAATATATAAAGAACTCATGTAACTTAACAACAGCCCAATTAAAAAATGAGCAGAAGATCTGAATAGACATTTGTCCAAAGAAGATACAGACAGTCGAAAGGCACGTGAAAGCATGCTCAACATCACAATTATCAGGGAAATTCAAATCAAACCCACAATGAGATATTACCTCACACTTGTTAAAATAGATACTATTGAAAAGACAGGAAATATATATTGGAGAGGGTGCAGAAAAGGAAATTCTTGTGTACTGTTGGTAAGAATGTAAATTGGTGCAGCCACTATGGAAAAAAGACTATGGGTACTCTCCAAAAAATTAAGACAAGAACTACTATATGGTTCAGTGATTCCACTTCTGCATATTTGTCTAAAAAACATGAAAACACTAATTCAAAATATAGACATCCTATGCATCCCTATGCTCACTGCAGTATTATTTACAACAGCCAAGATATGAAAACACCCTAAGGGCCCATTGATGAATCAATGGATAAAGAGGATGTAGTTCAGTTCAGTTCAGTCGCTCAGTCGTGTCCAACTCTTGGCGACCCCATGAATCGCAGTACGCCAGGCCTCCCTGTCCATCACCAACTCCCGGAGTTCACTTAGACTCACGTCCATTGAGTCCGTGATGCCATCCAGCCATCAATGTCTGGCTCTAGGTGAGTGATCACACCATCGTGATTATCTGGGTTGTGAAGATCTTTTTTGTACAGTTCTTCTGTGTATTCTTGCCACCTCTTCTTAATATCTTCTGCTTCTGTTAGGTCCAGACCATTTCTGTACTTTATTGAGCCCATCTTTGCATGAAATGTTCCCTTGGTATCTCTCAAATTCTTGAAAAGATCTCTAGTCTTTCCCATTCTGTTGTTTTCCTCTATTTCTTTGCATTGATCGCCGAGGAAGGCTTTCTTACCTCTTCTTGCTATTCTTTGGAACTCTGCATTCAGATGCTGATATCTTTCCTTTTTTCCTTTGCTTTTTGCTTCTCTTGTTTTCACAGCTATTTGTAAGGCCTCCCCAGACAGCCATTTTGCTTTTTTGCATTTCTTTTCCATGGGGATGGTCTTAATCCCTGTCTCATGTACAATGTCACAAACCTCCGTCTGTAGTTCATCAGGACTCTATCAGTTCTAGTCCCTTAAATCTATTTCTCACTTCCACTGTATAATCATAAGGGTTCATGATCTGAGCCACAGTCAGCTCCCAGTCTTGTTTTTGCTGACTGTATAGAGCTTCTCCATCTTTGGTTGCAAAGAATATAACAATCTGATTTCAGTGTTGACCATCTGGTGATGTCCATGTGTAGAGTCTTCTCTTGTGTTCTTGGAAGAGGGTGTTTGGTATGACCAGTGCATTTTCTTGGCAAAATACTATTAGCCTTTGCCCTGCTTCATTCTGTATTCCAAGGCCAAATTTGCCTGTTACTCCAGGTGTTTCTTGACTTCCTACTTTTGCATTCGTCCAGCAACTTGTATAGCAACCCCCTTTTATCCTGTCTGATTAAAATGTCATCTTTATTAAATACAAAATTTTTCCATATATTTGGGTCCATTTCTGTTCTTTTTATTCTATTTTACTATCTCATTGTTTGTTCACATATCAGTATTTTAATTATTTGAGCTCCACAAAGTGTTTTGGTATTCAATAGGACTGCCCTTCTCCCTTCCAACTTTTTTTTCCCAATATTTTCTTTTTTCCATGTGAACTTTAGAATACTTAACCTTCTGCCACCCCCAACATCCTGTTGATATTTTTGTTGGGATGGCCTGAAATCAGATGTTCATTTAAGGGAGGATCTGTGTCTTTACATTGTTCTTCTTCTCTTCCTTTGTCATTTCTTACCCTTTCTTACTCATTTGTCACCTGACTTTCTACTTTCCTCCTGTTGGTAGGCCCACATTCTCCGAAACTTTAATTTTTCGTTTTTGATAGCAAAGAAACAAAAATTATGGGGTCCTAGGTCTATGAGTTTGAAGCTAGTTAGAGAAGCTACCTCATTCTTCATAGCCATTGCCCTTCATTGTACAGGACCAGCCTCATTCTTCTTCTCTTCTGGGTCAAGGTGTTCCAGAACCTTCAGGTGTCAGTGTTCCAGAGCATCCTCAGGTTCTTCAGATCGTGGGCTGACTCACCCCATGAGCAAGGGGGCAGCAAAGGGGGCTACAGCAGACCCTCCGCCAGACCCTGCAGCTGAGCTGAATGTTTGTCTTGCAGACAGGAGTGTTTGAATCTTTTTATTGCTTCTGTTAGGATAGGAAGTAAAGATTCCTGGTGCCATTTGGTTATTCCTTTGGTGCCTAAAATGGTAAAGAGTCAGCCTGCAATGTAGGAAACCTGGGTTCAACCCCTGGATTGGGAAGATTCCCTGGAGAAAGGAATGGCTACCCACTCCAGTATTCTTGCCTGGAGAATGTCATGGACAGAGGATCCTGGTAGGCTACAGTCCACGGGGTCTTTAAGAGTCAGATAAGACTGAGTTAGTGACACTTAACACTAACCACTAACTGACTTGTGGACAAACTTTACCCTACTGTTATAGTAATAAATATTCAAAATCCTAGTTTAAAGCAAAAAGCATTTTTATTTATTTTAAAAATACTTATTTATTTGGCTGTGCTGGGTCTTAGCTGCAGCATGTGATATCTTTAATTGCGGCATATGGGGTCTAGTTCCCTGACCAGGGCTCAAACCCGGGCCATGCATGCTGGGAGTACAGAATCATAGCCTCTGGACCACCAGCGAAGTCCCCCCAGAGCGTTTTTTGTTTGTTTGTTTGTTTGTTTTTCAGAGCGTTTTTAAATGGAGGATTTACATCAGGTATTACACATTGACCTCTGTCATTGCGACATGCACCCCATCTGTGAAAGGAACACTCAGATCATTTCTGGGTGGGACTCAGTCAGGGATTTGAGGCCCAGAGGTGTGGGTTTTCCTAAGGGCCTGCTCAGCTCACTGTGTTTGCCTTTCTTCCTTCCTGCCCATTTGTATCCCCTACATTGTTGCTCATCTTTATCTCCAGGTAGTTCTTTTCTCTGGCAAGCCTTTTCCCAGGCTGTATCCTCTGTCCCTCCCTGTGGGTTTCTCTGTCCGCTTCTCAGGGGACTTCTGGGGCTGCTTCGCTTCTCTGGTGCCCAGGTGCCCTTTGACCTACTTGGCATTTTCTCACTTGTCCTGAGCAGGTCTGTAAGGAGACACACACTTCCAAGCAGAGTCATATTTGTCACAACTGTGTTGCGGCCGCCTCTTTTTTTTTAAAAACTCTGCTTGTCCTCTCTGTCTTGGAGCAGCTTTTTTTTTTTTTTTTTTTTCCTGGCTTTGCATCATGTAGAATCTTAGTTCCCTGACCAGGGGGCGAACCCTCACCCCTGCATCGGAAGTGCAGAATCTTAACCACTGGACCCCTAGCCACCTCTTAATGTAATTCCTGTGCCGTGTTTTGTCAGAACCAGGAGGGTTAAAATTGAAAGTGCTTTTGAAACATAAGGGAGGGTGAGAGGCGGGGAGAGCAATTCTATCTCAAAACAGGATCTGATTACCTGCTTTGATGCCATTGAGCTAGTACTTTCCAGAAGAGGCAGATTGTAGAGAGACTGGCTGTGGATATCCTAAGGTTGTGTAATAGCAGAAAGATAGAGACACACCAGTCATGCACTAGCCCCAGTCTTGGCATCTGTCTGTCCTACTTGAACCTGGTCTTCTGGGTCTGAATGTGATTGTTGAGTCCTGTATTGATCTTCCCAAGCTCATTTCTTTTTTTTTTCCCCGCTTGACTAAACTTGGCCAGCTCTGGCTTTCTGCCTGAGGGTCTTGGAGTATGTCACTCTATCTGCCTGGATCACTCCTCACTTTTCTCCTGGCTGACTTCTTTCATCCTCCAGGTGTTGACTTCAGTGACCCCTCCTCAGAAAAGCCTTTGTTGGCTACCCAGTCTAACAGGTGTCATCTGTTCTGCCTCACAGCATCACATTCTTCCCTTTCTGACATATAACACAGTTTATAATTGTGTATTTATTTTTGTGTCAGTGTATTTAATGGAAGATGTCTTCAACTAGACATAGGCCATGTTTATTCAGCCACTGTGTAATTAGTCCTGGATTGTTGTAGACACAGGTAATACTTGGGCAAGGAATGAATGAAAGAATAATGTGAACTTGCTGGACTCTTTCTTCAGTTCAGTTCAGTTTGTCACTTAGTTGTGTCTGACTCTTTGCGACCCCATGGACTGCAGCATGCCAGGCCTCCCTGTCCATTACCAGCTCCCGGAGTTCACTCAAACTCATGTCCATTGAGTCGGTGATGCTGTCCAACCATCTCATCCTTTGTCCTCCCCTTCTCCTCCCACCTTCAATCTTTCCCAGCATCAGGGTCTTTTCAAATGAATCAGTTCTTCACATCAGGTGGCCAAAGTGTTGGAGTTTTAGCTTCAACATTAGTCTTTCCAATGAATATTCAGGACTGATTTCCTATAGGATGGACTGGTTGGATCTCCTTGCAATCCAAGGGACTCTCAAGAGTCTTTTCCAACACTACAGTTCAACAGCATCAATTTTTAGGCACTCAGCTTTCTTTATATGTATGGATATGTCATATCCATACATGACTACCAGAAAAATCATAGCCTTCACTAGACAGACCTTTGTTGGCAACGTAATGTCTCTGATTTTTAATATGCTGTCTAAGTTGGTCATAACTTTTCTTCTAAGGATTAAGTGTCTTTTAATTTCATGGCTGCAGTCACCATCTACAGTGGTTTTGGAGCCCCCCAAAATAAAGTCTGTCACTGTTTCCACTTTTTCCCTATCTATTTCCCATGAAGTGATGGGACCAGATGCCATGATCTTTGTTTTCTGAATGTTGAGCTTTAAGCCAGCTTTTTAACTCTCCTCTTTGACTTTCATCAAGAGGCTCTTTAGTTCTTCACTTTCTGCCATAAGGGTGGTGTTATTTGTATATCTGACTCTTTCTTAGCCCTTCCTGTAATGTGCTGATTAATGTGGTTGTGATTGGCAGATTGTGGCGTGTCCTGAAGGGCTTCTTCCGAAGAGCGTGCCACCTGGAGCCGGGCCTGAGTCCTTCAGTCACCAGCTTCTGCCTGTGGATCCCCAGGCTGAACACGAGCCACAGGGGCCTCATCTTCTGGAGGAAGACGGTTAGAATCTGGGCTTCTGTGGGATGGGTGTGGGCATCCCGGCTATGCGGGTAAGCT
>SJXQ01000829.1:144162-155747 GCA_006408695.1 Aepyceros melampus | reverse complement strand
AGACCTAGGTCTGGGCAGCCTCTCCGCAGTTAGCATCATCTGGAGGTTGGGGAGGGTGGGGGCGGGGAATCGAGTCCTTGGTCAGCTTGAAGGCCGGCTAGGAGCTGTCCTAATATCCAGTGCCATGTGGAACCTGTATTGAGGCTGAAGACAAGTCTAAGTACAGGTACTGTTAAAAGATCTAAAAGTCTTTTATGAAAGTATCATTGTGGTTTTGTAGTGGTTTTCCAACTCTCCCTTGTTCATTTTGTTGTCCTAAGGCTCACGTTGACAAAGCTCTCCAGTTCCTAACTGCACTTCTGGCTGTTCGGCCATTCGTGTGAAATCTGATTTTAAGCTGTGTTCACAAGAACCTTTAGAGCATCTGATCTTTCTCTCTTTCCTTCAGTCCCTCTCACCCTCACCTCACTGTTACTAACCTCTATGAGACATGTCAAGGAGGAAAAGTGCACACCTAGTATCTCATTTATGAGGATATATGTCCACAAGTCTGTCATCTCTAATCAGAATCTCTTGCTATGGGCTATAGATTCTTCTTCTTCTTCTTCTTTTTTTTTTTTTTTTGGGCTATAGATTCTTTGTTTTTTTTTTTGGCCAAGCCCTGCTGCCTGTGGGATCCTTGTACTCCAACCAGGGATCGAACCCATGTCCCCTCCATTGGAAACACAGTTTTAACCACTGGACCATCAGGGAAGTCCCTGGATATATTTTAGAATTTAGAATTTTTAAGATTTACTAAAATGATCTGATTTATATACCATCCGGATTGGAGGTGGGACCCCATATTGGTTGTGTTGTTTAGTTGCTAAGTCGTGTCCAACTCTTTCGTGTTGCTTCTCTTTTCTGCCTTGTTGGCCAGTCCCAGCCAGTTGGCTTATTCCAACAGAAAATACTGGGTTGGGTGGTTGGTTTGATGCTCTGGGGCAGGCTGCACCCTCATGCCTTTGATGGCATTGAGGGCTAGTTTTCTGTCCCTGGGACTCATTTCAGCTTGAGAGGGCCAAGGTCATTTTCTTAAAAGCTAGAAACAGTGGGTTTCACAGGAACTTCAAAAAATATGAGTGGACTTATTTAGGATGTAGTTATTCTAATGATTCCAGTTATATTGGAAAGTAGTCTGTATTCATAATTACTGCTTCGGTGTAGACTATGTTCATCCCTTTCTTTCACGTCTTCTTTTGACTCTAGCCACACTGCTGGGTTCAGATCCATCTCTGTTTCTGGTTTTCGTCTCTAACCATCGTCTCCTCTCTTTTGGGTCTTTGCTCATCTTCCTAGTCCTTGGACGCAAGCAGGCTCCATATGCATATGTTCATACATCTCTAGGACCTGGGACACCATAGGAAGGTCTGATCATCAGGTGAAGGTTAATAGCAGGTGGATCTGTCCAGGTCAGGGTGCACGAGGCAGGTCCGGATGCACCATGAATCTCAGACAAAGGAGCAGCAGAGGTGACAGCAGAGGGTCAGATAGTCACCACCATCTAGAGACCAGACCCTCCAGGCATTGCACATGTGGGTCCCTGTACTGGGAAGGCAGCTTTATCCCACCTCGTTCCATCCTACCCCTCCTTCCAGAGTCACTTCCTGTGGAAAGGCTTTCCTGCTGCTCCTGCCTCCTGCTGTCCACTCTGCAGATGCCCCCGCTCTGTTCCTGCCAGAACTTGGGTGAACCTTGAGGATAATGCTCTCTGCCCTGTGCTGGCAGTAAGGCTTCCAGGCGGCCCTCCCCCTCAGACAGTGAGGTTTTGGAAGGCAAGATTTGCTTTATCTGCCTGTTCTCATAACACACAGAGTAGATTTACTTGTAGACCAACTAGGACACAAACTAGTCAGCTGTCTGTAAACCAACCACAGTCATGTTTTGCAGGGAGAGAGTGTGGACTCAGGCCTTGCTGATGATCCGAGTGTGGTCCCAAGAGTGGCAGTGCCAGCCCCACCTTCTGCTAGTTAGAAATGCACAATACGGGGAACACTGCATTACCCTGAGGCAGAATCTACCCTGTACCCAGACCCCCAGGAGATGTGTTTGCACCATAAAGTTCCAGAAGCCCTGGGCTCTTGGCGGTGCTTCAGCTTCATAGACGATGTGGGCCTGTGGAGATTCTTCGAGGTGACGAGGTCTGACCTTGGCCGGGCAGAGGGCATCCTTTCTAGGGGAATGGTCCCATCCCCAGTCAGCAGCGGGACTATCCTGACTGCTTGACCACAGCAGGGACCCTGGTGTTTTCAGGGGAAGGCTGAGTACAGGGTAGGTGTGGGGGCCTGGAGTGTAGAACGTCTTGACGGCCAAGCAGAAGAATGTGGCCTCAGTGCCCCAGGGCACCATGGTGGTTTCTTGAGAAAAAGCGGAGCGTGATGGCAGTCGGAACTGGGCAGAGATTCTCACGCTCCTCTTTTTCTCCCCTTTCAGCGCTTCCTGCTCTCCAAGTTTCCTCCCTTCCCCTGAAGGACAGCCAGGAGCTGACAGCCTCGCTCCTTTCCACTGGGTCCCAGGTGAGCCAGCGTCCCTGTGCCCACATCAAGGGACCCACGTCGGTTCTTGGGCATGTGGCTGCCTTAAGCCTGACTCTGTATCAGGGTTCTATCTCTTTAACCAGAGACAGGGCTTGTCTGGGTTTGTGGTCACTGTCTTTTCCTGGTCCACTCCCCTCACCCTCCGGGAAGCACAGTCCCTCCTCTCTGAGCCTAGGGAATGAGGATTTAGTGGAGATCTTGTGTTTCAGAAGTTGGTGAAAATTGAAGATGTGGCGGATGTGGCTGTGTCCTTCATCCTGGAAGAATGGGGACATTTGGACCAGTCCCAGAAGTCCCTCTATAGGGATGACCGGAAGGAGAATTATGGGAGTATGACTTCCATGGGTAAGAATGGTGTCGTTTGTGTGGCATAGGACATCTTCATTTTGTTATCCATAAAGAGCATTTCTAGCATGTCCAGTAGAAGCATGCATGTTATATTTATTTGTTTAAATTTTATATCGGATATAGTTGGTCAGCAGTGTCGTGTTAGTTTCAGGTGAACAGCACAGTGGGTGTTATACGTGTATGTGTGTAATTGCTATGACTTCAGCTATTTTGTTTTTCTGTGAGAGTAAATCAGCTTTCTCTGTCTCTCTCTCTCTTTTTTCTTATTCAGCTTATTCTGATTATTTCCATCATAATAAGAGTATGATTGGAGTAGGAAATGGCAACCCACTCCAGTATTCTTGTCTAGAAGATTCCATGGACAGAAGAGCCTGGTGGGCTATGGTCCATGGGGTTGCAAAGAGTTGGACATGACTGAGCACGCCAAGAGAATGATGGAGAACTGATAGTGCTTTGGGGATAGTATTTGCAATCAGGCAAATGTTGCTGCTGCTGCTCCTAAGTCGCTCCCCAGTAGTGTCTGACTCTGTGCGACCCCACAGATGAAGCCCACCAGGCTCCCCCATCCCTGGGATTCTCCAGGCAAGAACACTGGAGTGGGTTGCCATTTCCTTCTCCAATGCATGAAAGTGAAAAGTGAAAATGAAGTCACTCAGTGGTGTCCAACTCTTCGCTGCCCCATGGACTGCAGCCTACCAGGCTCCTCCATCCATGGGATTTTCCAGGCAAGAGTACTGGAGTGGAGTGCCATTGCCTTCTCCGAGGCAAATGTTATGTTTAGCTTAAAACTACAAAATTGGATCTTAATAGATTTGTAGTAGTGATCATACTCTGTTCCTTGACAAGTTGAGTCACTGTTAACTGAGTAATTCTCATTTAGGAAGCATCTCAGACTTTGCTGAATAACCGTTTGGTGAAGTAGTTATTAGAATTAACTACTAATAAAAGTAGCATTCTTCTTTTTCTACCCCCTCATGTATGGTTGACTAGTTCACTCCTTTGGGCTTCCTGATGGCTCAGATGGGGTAAAGAATCTGCCTGCAGTGCTGGAGACCTGGGTTCGATCCCTGGGTTGGGAATATGCCCTGTAGGAGGGCGTGGCAGCCCACTCCAGTATTCTTGCCTGGAGAATCCCCATGGACAGAGGAGCCTGGCAGGCCACAGTCCACAGGGTCACAAAGAGTTGGACATGACTGAGCAACTAAGCACAGCACGCCACATGCATGGCTGGCTAATTCACTCCATTACTATTCTCAGATCACTGGTACCTGTGTTACATTCGCCTTGGCATCTGCATTTCACATGTCTTATCCCTTCTTGAATTTTGTGCCCCAGATGAGATTTTCAACCTATTTCTAAGTTAATGATCTTGGAAACTAATATTGGGCTGTGCTGCCTGGAGCAATTATAGAAAACCTCAGCACTATGGCAGATATTTTGAAGCTTATGGCTTGTAGCCTCTTTTGAATGAATTCTTTTGGAAGAGTCACTGTCAGGCACGCTGGTGGACTTTAGATGGAATCCATCCGCCATAAGCCCAGATTTCTTTTGAAAAGCATTATCCCAGTTACATTGTCCGAGGGTTTAGTGTACTCACAGGCTTTTATTTAAAAAGGAACATTTCCTACTGCTCTTTCAGATTTTCTGTTTCCTTTATTACTATTGATATATATTTGTATTTTCTTTGAGTTATTTGCACATGCCCTCTGCTTACTTGTCTATTGGGATCTTAGTGGTAGTCTCAAGGATTTGGTTATTTAGTGTAAATATTATATTTAATGCTAATTTATTTCATTCCCTACTTTAAAAATTAATTTCTTGGTCTAATTTGAGTCAGTATTGTTTTATCTTTTTCAGTCACTTTATAGGTATTTAACGGGTTTCAGAGTTGCAGAACTTGGCACACTTCTTCTGCATATTATTCTCCGAGCTGTTCTGAATTCTTTGTTTTTTAGCTAGTTCGTTCACTCACTGTTTGGCTGTGCCGGGTCTTCATTGCTGCGTAGGCTTTTCTCTAGTTGCTGCTCTCCAGCTGTGGAGTGTGGGCTTCTCACTGCAGTAGCTTCTCTCATTGCAGAGCATAGGCTCGAGGGCACAGGCTCAATAGTTGCGGTGCACAGGCTTAGTTGCCCCGCGGCATGTGGGGTCTTCCTGGACCAGGATCAAACATTTTGATGTAGCTGCTGAGAAGAATGAGTAGGAAACTAGCCAACCTTAGAAACACAGGATACCAGACAGGGTACCAGGGAGGTTTTAGATAATGTTTGAAAACAATTTTTCTCTTTACAAAAAATCTTTTTAGAAAGTTCTCAATGGGCTATGATCTCTCTCTCTAGCCTTTAAAGAAACATTCCTATTTTCTGTTAACCACTGAAAGTTTATCTTTGCAGACTATTAAATTCCCATGTTTTGAGTGCAATATGTGTTGCTGATCCAGCTACACAGGGAATGGACTGCAGTCTTTTAAGTGTCTCTTTCATCAACGACCACCTAGCGGTGACCTAGCTCTCAACAGTTGTAGGGCCTCTCCAGGTGTAGAAAGAATGCTTTTTTCCCTTGAGACTGATTCACACACAACTGAGATTCTTTGGGATTGAAAAAGCTAGAGAGATCCTTTTTCTTCTCTGGGCTGTGAATGAATAGGAAGGGGAAGGTGAGGACTGGGTTAGCAACATCACCCAGCATCAGATTTTACTGAGAATAGTTACCACAGCACAGGTGTTCACAAACAGCTACTGGACGGAAGTCCTGTACCAAGAGAAAGTCATTGTCCTTAAATGAAATGACTGGTTTTCCAGTCTCATCCCATTGATCCATTCCTGCTGGCTCTGTCTTCCCTTTCCTGCCTCAGTTTCCAACTTCACTCATCCTCACCCCATGCCTGTATTGTTAAGTCATTTTGCAGATGGCTTTACAAAGTCATGCCTTGTTTGCACTTGCTGGTTTCATGTAATTTTCCTCTATTCCTGAATGCAGAGAGTAAGCTAACGTTTCCATTTTCCCTCTGTCATCTCAGATTATGAGTCCGGAAACGACAACATGGAACTCACACTAAAGCAGATTTCTGATGAAGCTGAGTCATCCTGGATGACTTCAGGAGGCCCTGAAAGAATTGTTCCCCCAAGTCAAGAGTTTGGAGAAGTTAGCAACCTTCACAGCATGGTAGAAAGGTGGCAGGTCCATCCGCCAGGGGGGAGATCAAGGCAGACCCCTCTCCAGAAGAGAGAGCTCAGGGCCGTCACCGACATGACCCGGAAGCCACCCACCAGCGGTGAGAGAGGGCACAGGTGTAATGACTGTGGGAAGTTTTTCCTGCAGGCTTCCAACTTCATCCAGCACCGGCGAATCCACACAGGTGAGAAGCCCTTCAAGTGTGGCGAGTGCGGGAAGAGCTACAACCAGCGCGTGCACCTCACCCAGCACCAGCGTGTCCACACCGGCGAGAAGCCCTACACGTGCCAGGTGTGCGGCAAGGCCTTCCGCGTCAGCTCCCACCTGGTCCAGCATCACAGCGTGCACAGCGGCGAGCGGCCCTACGGCTGCCCTGAGTGTGGGAAGAGCTTCGGGCGCCACTCGCACCTGATCGAGCACCTCAAGCGTCACTTCAGAGAAAATCCCAAAGATGTAGGTGTGAGCAGTTGGTCTTCGGAGTGTAAACGAGGCAGGCATTGCTCTATCAGCTTAGAACCATTGGACAGATGGGTGGGTATGGTGGCAGCTGTAGAAGGCTCAGATGGAGAGTTACCCTCTGTTTTATTCTCACTTTACTGTATGGCCTTTTTTTTTTTTTAATATTTATTTGGCTGCTCTGGGTGTTGTGCATTTGAACTCTCAGTCTCAGCATGTGGGGTTTAGTTCCATGACCAGGGACTGAACCTGGCCCTTGCATTGGGAGCACAGAGTCTTAGCCACTGGACCATGAGGGAACTCCTGACAACATTTCTTCTGGCTCATTCCTCTTTTTTCCTGGCTCCTAATTGGATATTCTTCTAACTCCTTATCCCCCTCATCTACCTTTGCTTCCCATTCTTCAGGTCTTCATCAGTTCTCACCATCTAGTTGTGTATCTTTTTTCTATCTCATTCTCTCTCCATGACTCATATTGGGGTGAGGATCCCTTCCACATTGCCTACCGCCTCTCCCATGTCAGAATTCCTTTCTCTCCTCTCTGTGTAATAACAGTGTTTGGCTGTTCCCTATGACTACCTGTCCTCAGTCTTTCTCATCACCCTCCCAAGTAAGCTCTTTATCTTGTTCACTGAATAGACACCAAAGCACATACACGCTCCCCTCCTCCTTCGTTACTCCTATTACATCATAGTTTCATATGATTATCCTCTTTTTCCTGATAGTTTCCTTTTCTTCCGTAAAAGGACCGATAACATTTTCATTTCCTCTTGACTTTTGCAGGTGCCAATAGAAGAAGTAAGAATACAAAACTGAATGTTAAGAAGAAAATTTCAGAGTTTTCAGAAGCAGACATGGAACCCACAGGTAGACTCCAAAGAAATGTGTCTCCAGTTCAGGATTTTGGAGAAGGCCACGAGCACCAGGGCAGGTTGGAGAGAAAGCAGGGAATACCCATGAAAGAGATACTAGGACAGCCCTCTTCAGAGAGGATGAATTTCAGCGAGTCACCTATGCCCACAAAAAGCCCTCCACTGGAGAGAGACCCCATAAATGTAACGAATGTGGGAAGAGCTTTATTCAGAGTGCACATCTTATCCAGCATCAGCGAATACACACCGGGGAGAAACCATTTAGGTGCGACGAGTGTGGGAAAAGCTACAATCAGCGTGTGCACCTGACTCAGCATCAGCGGGTCCACACTGGGGAGAAGCCCTATACCTGCTCCTTGTGTGGGAAAGCCTTTAGAGTGAGGTCCCACCTGGTTCAGCATCAGAGTGTGCACAGCGGGGAGAGGCCCTTTAAGTGTAACGAGTGTGGGAAAGGCTTTGGGAGACGTTCACACCTTGCTGGGCATCTGAGGCTCCACTCGAGAGAGAAGTCCCACCAGTGTCATGAATGCGGAGAAGTCTTCTTTCAGTACGTTAGCCTCATTGAACACCAGGTGCTCCACATGGGCCAGAAAAATGAACAGAATGGTGTTTGCGAGGAAGCATACAGCTGGAACTTAACAGTGATCGAAGATAAGAAGCTTGAGTTGCAAGAGCAGCCTTATAAGTGTGACGTGTGTGGCAAAGCCTTTCATTATAGTTCAGACCTCATTCAGCATTACAGAACTCATACTGCAGAGAAAACCTGTAAATGTGATCTGTGTGGAGAAAGCATTGGCCAGTGTCCCCACATCAAACAACATCCTAAAAGCTATTCCAGCCTGAAAGCCCATCAGTGTGATGAGTGTGGCAGAGGCTTCACTCTGCAGTCACATCTCAGTCAACATCAGAGGATCCACACTGGTGAGAAGCCCTTTCAGTGTGAAGAGTGCGGCATGAGTTTCAGTTGGAGTTGTAGCCTCTTTAAACATCTGAGAAGTCACGAGAGGACAGATCCCATAAAGACCTGAAGTGTCTAGAGGTTCCTATCGTAGAACAGCTCTTACACAATTTTAGAGACGCCTTTCTGAAGAGTAACCCTATTCCTATAATGAATGTAGTCACAGCCTCAAGCATCTTCTTCAGCATAGCCATCAAACTACAGATTTGTGGAGATCCTTCAGTTAGAGCTTAGGACACTGG
Source organism: Aepyceros melampus (assembly GCA_006408695.1). Taxonomy (NCBI): domain Eukaryota; kingdom Metazoa; phylum Chordata; class Mammalia; order Artiodactyla; family Bovidae; genus Aepyceros; species Aepyceros melampus. The sequence goes on along the minus strand of SJXQ01000829.1, from coordinate 147,184 downwards.
AGCATCCACGGAAAGTACAGATCTGCTTTCCCATTGGGAAATGCTTTCGTTTACATGTTCGTGTGCGAGAGTCTAGACAGAAGAGAACGATATGGTGGGTGGGGGGAAGCCTTCAGAAGGCACTCGTTCTTCACGTGAATCTCAGAACATTGACACTGGGGGAAGCCTCATGAACTCAGTAGAAATAAGCTTCATTTGTAGTTTCTGCCTTGTTTGACAGCTAATCTATTCAGGGAAGAGCACAGTGAAAGAGAAATTTCAGCATGATCTTGGTGTTGGTATCTCAGCAATGAACCTTAGCAGTAATGCCAGCCACTGAAATGCTCCAGGTGTCATTCCCATCTTGAGTATTTTAAAACCTTTGAAAAGAAATTGATTTTTAAAGTATTTATATCTGGGCAAAAACGAGGTTCAGAGGCTAGACAGTATGTGTTCTTACTGCCTTATTCAGTCAACAACTTCTCCATGAAACACACTCTACCTTTTTGTTTTGTCTTTGATTCTCCTGGCACCGCGGTTAGCTAGTAGAAGAGAAGTTACGTTTGTAAATCAGGAGAAGCTGTGTTGGTCTGTCTCGTCTTAGGGAGAGGGGAGTGGGACCTTTGGGTAACAGAGCTGATAGGCCAGGCTGTGGACTGTTTTTTACTCTGTTACCACACAAATGAGGGTGGCTTTATCCACAGAAGGAGTTGGACCAAATTGAATTGAGAATTGAGTTGTGGTCCAAGCAGTATGTGTGCTAACTCCCAGTTGCCCTGAAATGGATCTCCCCCATAGGATAGAGGGTAAAGAATGAGTTTCAACTTGGGTTGCCACTGGATTTGAAAGTAAACATTCATGGAAGCAGGGAGGTCCTGGTCTGGTGCGCCCTGCCTTTTGGAAAGGTCTCAGAAGGAGTGGTGGAGGAAAGATGATGACATGGAAAAGAGGGTTAACTGGAACCTGTTTGCTAGAGAGATGGTGAGAGGCTTTTGGGCATGCTGAAGTCCTGCTTCTGCTGATGGCCTGAATTACAATAAACACCTAATGAATACCTGTTCATTGTGTGTGTTGTGCACTGGTGCCCAGGCCAGGTACCCTTTTCCAGGCTGCCATACCTGTCTCCCAGCTGCTCTTGAGTTTGGGCCACCAGGTGCTCACAGCTCACCCAGTTCTCTGGAGGCTCAGGTGAAGAAAGCTGCTCCGCCCAGGAGTCACCTGCCTGCCCCACTCGCAGCCAATGGCTGGCTGATACAGGGTTACAAAGGCTGGTTCACCTGCCTCCGGGTGGGAAGCAGGTGCAGTATGCTCCAGACCCACCCCTTGTGGATCGGGCAGAGGCAAGACTTTGGTTATCAGACTCCATCCATTCTCTTGTCCTCTGCGCTGTCTCATCCCCTTCTCCCCTTCTGTCCTCAACAAATCACGTGGGTCTGATGCCTGTCTCAGGCTCTGCTTTAGGCAACCTGATCTAGACGTATGGTGCCACGAATTGTCTGAAAGAATGGACTGGCCACTCACCACGAGGCAACAGGGACCCGTCACCAGTGGTGGGTGGAACACTAGTCCCAGGCATGTGGTGGCCGTTCAGTTGGGAGACACTCACTTTGGTGAACTGGAATGGAATACAGATAGGAAGGGATACACCAATGTGGGTAAGTTTTGAGGAACAAAATGAAAATGACTGTGGAATCGAGTGGCTCTGGCTGAAAGCCACTGATTGCTTAAAGAGAGAAAATGACACTCGGGGCAAATATCCACCAACTTAATGTATGAGTGTCAGAGGGCCTCCTTGGAAGCATTTAAGGAGACTTGTTGCCTCCACACACAGAGCTAAAGGTGATTTAAGACAATTGAGAATGACAACTTCAGTAAAGCCTGGTGTTAATGTCCACCATGCTTTAAACATCATACTAAGTGCTTTATGTGGATCACCTCACTTAATCATCACATTGTGCAATGGTTTCACTTAATAGCACTTTCATTTTACAGTTGGGGAAAACGACATTCAGAGCAGTTAATCATTTGCCCAAAGTCACACAGCCAAGTGGCAGAGTGAGTATTTGAACCATGGTCACTTTGCCTCCAAAAGCTAAGCTCTTAAGCACCAAACTATACTATGTCTTAGATGATTAAACATTACAAAGTGATGAAACTTGTCAGTTTATGTGAAAAAGATTTTGATCCAAATGGTAAAAACATTAATAGAATCTTGTGAAGGGTTTGATGGGACTGTCAAACTCAACCTCCCACTCAATGGAGGAATCACCATTCAGTTGTAGAAATGTGCATGCAGCAAGTGCTTAATAACTGTGTTGAACTGGAGAGAACACTTCCTGGCAGCTTCCTTTCTGCATGAAACCCTTCCACTGATGGGTTCATTGCATCCCAAGGCAGCCTCTTCCCTTTAACAACACCTCTGATTGCCGGAAACTCCTCAGTGAGCTGAAAACTGTGCCAACCTACAGTCTTGCATTTCTTAGTTGCAGAAGAAACTTAAGAGTTTTATGAGCTGAACATTTGTGCATTTTTTTTTTGCTGCTCAATCATCACATCCACCATTATCTTACCTTGCAAACTTCCAAAAGCAAAGGGAAACAGACCACTGGGGTCATATATTTTGTCTGGTCAGTTTGAGGCAAGTTAGCAATCTGGATCAGGACAGTAGGCCTGCATCCATTTACATGGAGCACACAGGTTCAATTCTACAGAAATGTTTGCCACAGTACTGGGGCAGGGAGGAAGACTGATTGATTCACTCAAAGGTTTTTTGTTTTTTCCCCACAAAAGTATCAGAGCCATCTGAGTGTGACCAGGTCCAGGTCACCAGCTTGCGGTCCTTTCCCTGCAGAAGGAGCCATTAGAAACAGGTACCGTGTGCTATTAATAGTTCTTAAAACTTATGAGCTGCACCTTCCGCCCCATCAATTCCTCACTTCTTAGTAATGAGGACCTGCTTCTAGGTATTTCTTAGACTGAGGAGGAGGTTTAAATTCCCTCAATTTATAGAGGAACCACGGAGACCGAAAGACCTCCTAGATTC
>SJXQ01000829.1:118923-134743 GCA_006408695.1 Aepyceros melampus | reverse complement strand
GGGGAAGAGCATTCACATCCCCACGTGCAGGTCCTCTGGTTTCAGGGAAGGCGGGAGATGACACCAGAAAGGCAGGCAGAGCTCTGTGTTCCCTCAGCAAATGTGGACACGCTGGGCCAATGGGGTCAAACTGTTCCCCTTGAACTCGCTCCTGTCCAAGACTGGTCTTCACAAATTGTCACAATGGCTTCCTCACGTGTCTTCTGACTTTTCACTGACTTTTCAACTTCGCTTCTCACAATCACCCTCCCTCTTGTTACCAAAGCAGTACCTAAACTTCTACTGTACCTTTTAATGCAAGGGATCAGAATTATATGAGCTTGTTTCCATATCTCCTTCCCTAAACGGCTTGGAAAATCCTTAGGGTAAGAGTCTCTCTCCCAGCACAAAGGACAGAACTACCCGGCACACAGTAGGTACACAAGAATGCTCAGTGACACAAACATGGAGCAACTGTGGTGATGGCAGCAAAAACCTACAGGTGCTTGAAACATCACTAGATCCTCTGCCAAGCACTCCAAGAGCCTCACTTCACTACTGTCATGACCCCAATTTACAGATAAGGAAACTGTGCCCAGAGAGATTAGGTGACACGTCAAAAACAGAGCCTGGATTTCATCCTGTCTGACCCCAGAGTTCAAGCTCTGTACATCATATCTTCCAGAAGGAAACACCCCCCAGCTGATAAAGATGGCTCAACCCCAACGGCCATGTGAAAACCACTGCCTGGCCGCTGAGACTACACTGAGGAGGTGGAGGCAGGGGGAACCCAGAGCACCTTCCATGGGACTGGTAGGGAGATGGCTTCCATGGCCTGGTCTCTGAGATGGGGCTGGATCCTGGTCATCAGGCTAAGCTGGAGAGAAAAAGAAAACAATTACGGTCGGCCCTGAATCAAAGCTCTCTCACTAGACAGACTTTTGACGGGGAATGCCAATGGGGCCAACAAACCTCAGGTAGTACAAAGTCACAGTGTTTGGTATTGGAATGTGGGATTACAATGAAAGAAATCACTAAAATGGTCTTAGGAATTTCTGATGCTAGATCAATTTCTAATTTTTATCCTAGGAAACCTGCGCCTCTGCCCTCTCCCTCTCTCTAGAATATATTCTTCAGCACCTCAGTGAGAGACTCAATATATCAAGGGACTAGACTATAGGAAAAAACAGAACTCTAACCTGCAACCTATAGCTCCAGCCTGGAACCCAAACCAAAAGCAATGTGGCAACAGGTGCCCAATCAGGACTTGGGTGGCAAGTGTGAACTTGTCCCTAACATGTGTCCCTCCTCCATCCAGGGCCAGCAGAGAAAGTCGGGTGTGCTCCCCTACCAAATCACAGAGGATGTCCTGTCTTTTTTTTCCAAGCAAGGTTTGATTGGGGCCGCTACTGCAGCAGGGGGGAGTAAGAACAAAGAACAGGTTCCCCTGCTTGCTTGCTCCCCAAGGCTGGGTAGAGTCCTGCTTTTACTTAACCTGCCTCCAGCTTTTCCAAGCAGATCTCTCAAAACTCAGCAGGGGAGTTCTCCCTTTTTTCCACGCTAAAGTTTATCCTGCTTGCTTTTAAGTCTCTGCAAAACATGTGATGGTGGCCAGTTCATTTAGTATAGCAAGCTCTGCCTGAAGAGCCTTTGCCTGCTCTCATTTGGGCGGTCTTAGTTTATTTGTACATCACACAGAATCAGCTCAGAGAGTATAACAATGATTTTAGGGAAATTATCAGAGATTTTAGGCTACATATGATATATAAAGAGCTAACTTGTCAAAGGGGCTTCCCAGGCGGCTCAAGTGATAAAGAAGCCACCTGCAATGCAAGAGAAGCAGGAAATTCTGGTTCGATCCCTGGGTTGGGGAGATCCCCTGGAGGAGGAAAAGGAAACACACTCCAGTATTCTTGTCTGGAATATTCCATGGACAGAGCAGCCTGGCAGGGTCCATGGGGTCTCAAAGAGTTGGACATAAACTGAGCAGGCACAGCTGTTGTCAAAAGAAAATTCAGAGGACTTTACTTGATATGAACAGTTTATGGAGTGAAAACCAAACTGCGAACAAGGAGGCTTCAGAATGGAAAGTCTTAAGAAGTTAGGCTCTCCACACTGACCCTTCAGTTTATAAAACATGTAAATGGATGGCAGAATAAGCCACTCCCTAATAGACCACTTTGGAAAACTGATTATTTTGAGCTGCAAGCACTTAAAAAAACAGCTGTTTTTTTAAAAATGGTGGGCGGGCAAAAGGAGAATTCCCGGGTGGTCTGGTGGTTAGGATTCAGTGCTTTCCTTGTTGGGGATCAGGTTCAATCCCTGGCCTAGGAACTAAGATCTCACAAGCCATGTGGACTCACTTGTGCTAAGCCCCATGTCAGCAAACCGACACCTAATACTTAGCCTAACTGCAGTTTCAGGCTCTTCCAGGTATAGAACCTCCCTCCCCTTGCCCTGGGACTTCCCCAGTGGCTCAGTGGTAAAGAATCCACCTGCAATGAAGGAGATGTGGGTTCAATCCCTGAGTTAAGAACATCCCTTGAGAAGCAAGTGGCAACCCACTCCAGTATTGTTGCCAGAGAAATCTCATGGACAGAAGAGCCTGGTGGGCTATAGTCCATGGGGTCTCAAAAGAGTCATGACTTTCAAGAGTCTTAAGAGACACAACTTAGCAACTAAACAACTCCCTTCCCTATGAAGACTGCGTTTATAATATACCTGAATTCTAAGCCATCTCAGGGGTTAATCATTTTTCCTTGGGAATCTCCATGTTTATACAAGGTAAGTGTGTGTTCATGTGCAGGCGTGTCCGACTCTTTGCGACCCCATGGACTGCAGCCTGCCAGGCTCCTCTGTCCATGTAATTTTCCAAGCAAGAATATTGACCCAAGGTTTGAACCCATGTTTCTTGCATCTCCTGCACTGGCACGTGGATTCTTTACCACTGTGCCACCTGGGAAGCCTCTTACCTGATGTATACATGTTAAGAAACTTGTTTGTTTTCATTTTTTATTGCAGGAATCTCAGCTAAGTACTCAGAAGGGCGGAGAGAAAATTACTTTCCTCCTGTGCACAGGAATGAGGAAGTACATTGTTTTCTCTTGGGACTGGTTACTGGAACTGACGGTCCTTCCAGAAGAGTACCAGGGTACAAGTTTTCTTGATTGTAGCTGCTAGGAAGCTGCAAGGTTATCCAGACTTGAAGAAAGCTTCAGTTTCCTTTAAGGACAGAGCCAGCTCTTCATGGGAAATTAGGACAGTTAAAGTTTTGGTTCTGCAGCTCTGGGTAGTTGGCCTGGGAATATACTTAAACTGTGGCCTCCACTTTGGTTCTTCTTTAATAAATCTAATGTTTCTCTCAGGGAATACACAAATGATGAGATACAGAGGACTTCCACTTTTTTCTAGTGCCTTTCTGGCCACTGGCAAACCTTGTTTTATGTAAGTGCATTTTTAAGAAAGTCTGTCACATTCTGTTCTCCTTCCTTAAAAATTGTTCTTAAGCTCTATTGCCTCTTAGACAAGGAGACACTTGTGATCAATAGCTCCATGGCTGGGGAAGGGCATCGACCCTTTCACTCTCTAAAGTAGATTACCTGCTGTGAGCACTGTGCATTTGGGAGTCAGAATCCATAATTCAATTTATAACAAAATCTGCAATGCAGGAGACCTGGGTTGGATCCCTGGGTGCAGATGATTCCCCTAGAGAAGGGAATAGCTACCTTTTTTTTTTTTTTTTAATGTGCATTTATTTGGCTGTACAGGGTCTTAGTTGCAGCATGTGGGATCTGGGATCAAGCCCTGACCTGGGGATCAAGCCCAGGCCCCCTGCATTGGGAGCGCAGAGTCTTAGCCACGAGACCACCAGGGAAGTTCCACACTCCAGTATTCTTGCCTGGAGAACTCCACGGACAGAGAAGCTTGGTGGGCCACAGTCCATGGGGGTCGCGAAGAGTCGGACAGGACTAAGCGACTAACAAAGCCAAAGCAAACAATAGTATTAAGCAGCCATTCATTCATCGGACTCTGTACTTCTCTAAAGCCAGAAGACCTGACACGATTCTCAGAGGCTGGCGTCTTCAGGAAGTCTCTCGGCAAATGCCCTGAAGACCGGGGGTTTGTGGGGCGTGGGGGGCACGGGATTCGAGGGAAAGGGGGTTGTCTCTCCAGCCCTCACACATGTGGCGGGGCCACCGTGGCTTCCCCTGGCACCCCACTCCGCCCATCACACTAGCTCTTTTCTCCCCAAACCTCCGCGCCTCCGACCCCCGCCGCGCCTCCTCCTCCAGGAAGTCCTCAGGATGCACCTGCGGCTGCCATGGAGCTGGCCTCCATTATGGAGGTGCCAGGCCAGACTCGGAATTAGGTCGGGACCACGGCTAACCTCCACCTGAGGTGTCCATGCGGAAGATCCCCGTGCCTGTCGCCCGATCACTAGCGCAGGCCGAGCAGAGCGTCCCCGCCCGAGGACCTTCTAGGGAGCTCGGAGGAGTCACAACTCTCTGATCGCGGTAAGCGATGGGGCGGGTCGCGGGGAGTGTGCGAGTAAGGGGGCGGGGCACTCACGTCTCTTCGCAACTGCCGCTCTGGTCGGAGCCAATCAACCGCCGCAGATGGAGTGGTCTAGGCCACGTGATTCCCAAGTTGGTTACACCAAGTACTTTCCTGTCCCACCGATTGTAGCAGGATCTCCAGGGGTGAAACCTTATGTAGCTGGATATTTTTAAACCCTCCTTTTGGGAATCCAGAGTGACTTTTTAGAGAGCCGACCCTGGATTAGGCCAAAAAATTTTTAAAAATTAAATATAATGAATAATACACACGTATGCTATTAGCATAAAACATTCATCTGATATTATGTTATCCGGAATTTACTTTTCTACTTAGTGCTGTTGTTTAAAGAAAGAGAAGACTTAGTGGCAACTAATTGTAATTGATAGTAGGACGAATTAATCTTTTTTTATGATTCCATATGTCCAAAGAATGTTCAAACTACAGCACAATTGCACTCATCTCATACACTAGTAAAGTAATGCTCAAAATTCTCCAAGCCAGGCTTCAACAGTACCTGAACCGTGAACTTCCAGATGTTCAAGCTGGATTTAGAAAAGGCAGAAGAACCACAGATCAAATTGCCAACATCCATTGGATTGTAGAAAAAGCAAGGGAATTCCAGAAAAACATCTATTTCTTTTATTGATTACGTCAAAGCCTTTGACTGTGTAGATCACAACAAATTGGAAAATTCTTCAAGAGCTGAGAATACCAGACCACGTTACGTGCCTCTGGAGAAATCTATATGTAGGTCAAGAAGCAACAGTTAGAACCGGACATGGAACAACAGACTGGTTCCAAATTGGGAAAGGAGTATGTCAAGGCTGTATACTGTCACATGCTTATTTAACTTACATGCAGAGTATATCATGTGAAGTGCCAGGCTGGATGAAGCACAAGCTGGAATCAAGATTGCTAGGAGAAATATCAATAACCTCGGATACGCAGATGACATCACCCTTACAGCAGAAAGTGAAGAAGAACTAAAGAGCCTCTTGATGAAAGTGAAAGAGGAGAGTGATAAAGCTGGCTTAAAACTCAACATTCAAAAAAGAAGATCATGGCATCCAGTCCCATCACTTCATGGCAAATAGATGGGGAAACAATGGAAACAGTGACAGACTATTTTCTTGGGTTCCAAAATCACTGAAGATGGTGACTGCAGCCATGATTAAAAGACACTTGCTTCTTGGAAGAAAAGCTATGAACAACCTAGACAACATATTAAAAAGCAGATACATTATTTTGCTAACAAAGGTCCATCTAGCCAAAGCTATCGTTTTTCCAGTAGTCACTTATGGATGTGAGAGTTGGACTATAAAGAAAGCTGAGCAACTGAACTGGTGCTTTTGAACTCTGGTGTTGCAGAAGACTCTTGTGAGTCTCTTGTATTGCAAGGAGATCAAACCAGTCAATGCTAAAAGAAATCAGTCTGGAATATTCATGGAAGGACTGATACTGAAGCTGAAACTCCAATGCTTTGGCTAACTGATGCGGAAAAACTGACTCCTTGGAAAGGACTCTGATGCTGGGAAAGATTGAAGGCAAGAGGAGAAGGGGATGACAGGATGAAGTGGTTGGATGGCATCACTGACTTGATGGACATGAGTTTGAGCAAGCTCTGGGAGATGGTGATAGATAGGGAAGCCTGGTGTGCTGCAGTCCAAAGAGTCAGGACTTTGGGGGTTGCAAAGAGTTGGACACGACTGAGCGACAGAACTGATGATTCCATATACATAATAAAGAAGAAAAACACAGATTGTGTGAAATTTCCCTTTAAGTCTTTACTACTTTGGGTCATATGTATATGTATAGTTTTTAAAATTCCATTTGCATTTTTTAAAGTGAACTCTCTACATTGTATTTGGATGTTTTTCTTCTGGGGTACCAGGTTATGGATTTTGATCTCAACACCTCTAATGCTTGCTTGGTATTTCCCTCCAACTCCAACCCACTGGCTGAAATGTAGAGTAGGAAACGGGAAATGAGAAGACACACATATGTTAGTGCCTCAGCTATCTATCCAACACTAGGCTGTTCATCCTGGGGTAAAGGAAAACAATAGATAGCTTTGCTATGTGGTATTTTATTCATAAGACAAGTCACCGTTGTGGATTCCTTCCTTCATCTGGCGTAGTTGTTTATTTATTGGCAAAAACAACTTTTTATTCAGACTGTTTTCAAACTGATAGGCAGAAACACCTTCAGTTCAGTTCAGTTCATTCAGTCATGTCTGACTCTTTGCGACCCCATGGACTGCAGCACACCAGGCTTCCCTGCCCATCACCATCTCCTGGAACTTGCTCAGACTCGTGTCCATTGAGTTGGTGATGCCATCCAACCATCTCATCCTCTGTCGTCCCCTTCTCCTGCCTGCAATCTTTCCCAGCATCAGGGTCTTTTCCAGTGAGTCAGCTCTTTGCATCAGGTGGCCAAAGTATTGGAGTTTCAGCTTCAGCATTAGTCCCTCCAATGAACACCCAGGACTGATCTCCTTTAGGATGGACTGGTTGGATCTCTTTGCAGTCCAAGGGACTCTCAAGAGTCTTCTCCAACACCACAGTTCAAAAGCATCAATTCTTTGGCACTCAGCTTTCTTTATAGTCCAACTCTCACATCCATTCATGACCACTGGAAAAACCATAGCCTTGACTAGACGGACCTTTGTTGGCAAAGTCACACCTTAGTTTTAGACATAAGCGGCCCACAGAATGGTATGCTTTTATCTTAAACCTGTTCAAGCCAGGAGCTTAAAACGAGCACTTTAGATGTACAGGAAAGAACCTTCCTTGTCCCAGCCCAGAGCTCCCAGTTCAGATCAGGGCTTTCCTTGTTCCTCCCCTCCCTGGAAGAGCCTGCTCCAACTCCACGGGGATGTGCAGTTTCTTTAGGGACCTGAAGCAAAGTGCTCAGAGTTAGGATCACACGCCCTCCTAGTGCAAATCTGTGCTGCTCTGTCCCCCTTCTCCCCTCCCCCATCCCAGGGTGGGAATCACTGCGGACCGAAAATCCCAGCATCCGGCCCCCTGCCCCAAGTAGATCCAGACACCCCTGTTACAGGTCGGATAGCTTTTCCTTTGAGTTTGAAATAGCTCAGAACTTCAAAGTTCCCTTGGAATTTTTTGACTTCATTCTGGGGAAAACACTGCCTTTCTCATTTTTCTGCTTTAAATTCTTTACTATCTCTGCCTCCCCCTGTAAAGTCCTCTTGCAAGGGGTGGATTTGGGGCAGTAGGTAGATGGGTACCCCCACACACACCCCAGGGTCAGCAGTTGAAAATTCATTTCCCGTGCACCAGTACTGCAAGATGAGAATAGCAGGACAATCGAGAGAGGAGGCTGGGACCTGCCCAGACAGAAGGTAAGCGACCACATATTTCTCATTCTCTATGTCAAGGAGAATTTCTGACTAGAAAGTTCCTTCGAGGTTAAAAGGGGAGTGATGCCAAGCTACCAATAGGCCTCTTTGCTGGAATCCATCTTGGCTGAGAGATGCCTGCGAACGTGAGGGAAGACCCTGAGATACACCAAGTAAGGACTCTGGACCAGGCAAATAAAAATGATTGGCCAAAGAAAAACTGGAAGAAATGTCCCATAAAAGTGGTTTAAACTACCACAAGGGTGTGGCTCTCTCTGAGCCCACTGTGTGTCTATCCACATGTACTGTACTCTTTCCTCCTAATAAACACCACATGTTTCACTGCTTTCCCTCTTTGTGGAAATTTTTTCTGCAAAGCCAGCGGGCCAGGGCCTTGTCACCAGCCACTGGTCTAGTGGCCAGGATTCAGCTCTGTCATTCCATGACCTCAGGAGCTGAAACCCTGCTCCAAGCCTCTGCAGGCTGAGGCCACCTGAGATCAGATTCACCCCTCAGCCCCTGGAGGGCCGTGCCAGCTGCCTGGCTCCCAGGGAGGCTGCATCCTCTCCCCTGTCCTGGGATTCTAAAGAGCCCACCCCTCACCCACGACCCTCACCGCTGGCCCCGTGTCCTCCTGTCCAACTCTGGCGGGTCTTTCTGCTCCACAGGACCCCCCTTCATAGTCAGCCCTTCCCACTCACCCCTTGTAGGGCGGTGTAGTTTCTTATGACCAAGGTAATCTAATCGTACAGGATTTTTCCTGTTGAATCATTCCAGAGTTTTCTGGTATCTCAGGTAAAAGACCAAACCTCTTCTATGCCTGACGCTGGTGAGTTTCCTTCCCCAGGTAGATTCTGTAGTGTGAAAGTAAGCTGGTGCCATACATCCAGATTTGCAGGGTTTCTTTCCTGTGCAACCAAAAGTTATGCTGAGGCTGGAAGCTGCCTCACACACGCTGCACTCTAGGGTCTGTCTCTCCTGTGGTTGGTTCCTCTGGTGCTCATCCAGGTGTGAGCTTTACCTGAAGCTTTCCCCACATTCTCCACAAGAACTGGGGTTTCTCCTCAGTGTCGTCACCTGGTGGTGATGAGAATACTGAGCTCTGTATGAAGCTTTTGCCACTGTCACTACATTTTGTGCTTTTTTCAGTGTGGATTCTCTGATGCACCTTCTGAGTGGTGCATGAGAGGTTTTCTGATAGTCAAGGCAGAGATGTGGCCTCTCCCTCGTGTTCGGCATGGCTAGGCATGACCAGGACTAACGCTATTCTTGCACTCACCGCCCACTTGGAGGGTCTCCTGGCTGTGGACTCCCAGGTCTGCTCTGGCTAGAGCTTTCCTCACATCCCTTACACGGGTAGGGCTTCTCTCTGGCTTGTGTCTTCTGATGGCACAGGGGCTCTGCCAGAACTCTTCCCATTCTCCCCTGTGTCATTTATGAAGACAACAGAAATATTGTTTCTGGGTTACTTTCCCAGGTGTCTCTCTACGCATTTCCTCATTGCCTGATTTCACAGCCTTGCCCATTGTCACTGGCATGCTGTTTGGTTTCTCCTAACAATGTCCTGGAAGTTTCACTCCCCCTACCCCCCACCATTTTCTGTCTTGAGCCTTTCATTCTAAGATGAAAGAAATCTTAGAATCTAAAGGAAAAAGTAAGACGTAAATGTGTTAGTCTTGAAATGGGATTTGCCACTGGAGCGGCGGATGGTTGGAACAATTACATTAGGCTAGGCTGAGGCACAAGTATGTCTGAATACTGGACGTTTAGAGAGGTCAAAGACAAGACAGCAGAAGGGACGCTTGACTGTGTCTAAACAACCCATAAGTAAAGTCGGTTCTGAATGTTCACTTTATAGTCTTGTATTCAGCTCTTCTGTTCAGCCTTATTTGATTACTTCTGCCTCCCTCTGTTCTACAATCCCTCATTTAGTTGAAACCACTCATTTATAATCCTTCCTTCTCTTTCTTCCGTTCCTACTTCTTGCACAGACGTGTGTAGCACCTCCTATATGTGAGGCACTCTTCAAGGTGCATTTCACAGATATATGTGAAATACATATGAAGGTCCATTAGACGTTCTGCCATCACTCACCTGTAACTCCATCTCTCATGTCAAAAATCCTCAATTTCAGCACCTCCAAGCCAGGGCCAGGCGCCTCACCACCACTTCTGCATGAGTCCAGGTTGGGTGCATGTGAGGCAGGTCTGGGCCCGCTTTGGGCAGCTGTTAGCAGCGATTCCCGCCTGGAGGCCGGGCTGAGGGCAGTGGGAGGGACGAGCGCCGGCACGTGTGTTTACTGGCTGCCCCGCCCCTATTTGCATTTACCAGACTTGACTGGGACCTTGATGAAAAGCCAGCAGTCCTCTGTTAGGTCCCTGGGGGTGGGCGTCCATTTTGACAATGGACTTAATTATGCCCTTTATAGCTTTTTTTTCTTAGTGAAAGATTCAATCCAAAGTAACACATTGCATTTAATTGTCATGTCTCTTTAATCTCCTTTAGCCATTTACAAAGATCATCTCAAAATGCATCATAGACCTAAATGTAAAATCTAAAACGTCTATAAAACAGCTGGATGAAAACAGAAATTTGTGACTGTGGATTAGGCAAAGATTTCTTAGGCAGAACACACAAAGAATGAACCATATAAGAAAAAAACGTGATAACTGAAGTTGATCAAAATTTTAAAATTTTGCTCTTCAAACACTTAAAATGAAAAGAGAAGCCACAGACTGGGAGAAAACATTTGTAAAACACGGGTGTGATCATTTGAAAACAGAATATATAAAAATAATTCTTATTCTGAATAAGACACTTGAATTTTTAAAATGTGCAACAGATTTGAACTTCACCAAAGGAAGATATGCACAGCCATAAACATGTGAAAAGATGCTCAAATGATTATCCACTAGGGAAATGGAAATAAATGCCATAATGAGATACTATTAAACTTGATACAATAGCTAAAATAAAAACCCGACAATACAAAATGCTGACTCAGATATAGAGGAACTATAAATTTCACACACTGCTGGAGGAAATGCATAAAATTAAATGTATATTTACCATATGAGCCAATAAACCCACTGCTAGTTGTTACCAAAGAAATATATGTCCACACAAATTCCTGTATACAAATATTTATAGCAGCTTTGCCCATAATAGTAAAAAAATTGAAAAAACTAAATGTCTATCAACTGAAGAATTGCTAAGCTAATTTGATACACATACATACAATGGAACATTACTCACTATTAAACTACCAATACATACAATAATATGGATAGATTGCAAAAGCATTATGCTAAGAGAAAAAAGCCAAATACATGACATTCTGGAAAAGACAAAACCATCAGCAGTACAAGAGAAGGACTGACCACAAAGCCATGAAAGATCTTTTGGGGATGAAGGATATGTTTTATATCTTGATTGTAGGGCTCATTCCACAGTTGTATACCTCTGTCAAGACTCAACAAACCATACACCAAAAGGGGTGAACTTTACTAGAAGTAAATCATATCTCAATAAAGCTGAATTGTTTAAACAGAAAATAATAGGAAAAATGAACTGTGACTTCCCAGGTCATTCAGTGGTTAAGAATCCACCTTGTAAGGCAGGAGACCCGAGTTTGATCCCTGGTTAGGGAACTACGATCTCACAATCTCTGTGGCACTACCCCAAAAAACACCCCAATGCAGCCAATAAACAAAAAACAGACAAGGAGAGCACATAGGCACATAGGTGGTGAGAAACTAAACCTGAAGGGGCTTTGCCTACAAGAAGCAAGGCAGCAGCAGTAGACAAGGCGACAGACTTGAGTATAAACTAAGAGTGTTAAGAGCACTATTTTAAAAAATTGATGGTTATTCACAGAAATATATTTTACATCATTATCCTGCATACACATATACTCCTGTAACAATGTCAAAGAACAATACTTACTATATAGGAAAATAAAACCTAGTAAATCCCAATCATAATCTTATTAATACTTAAATACAATACACAAAGCATATCTATGAAAGTACAAAAACCTGAGTTCATAAAGCTTGTATTTAATGTGATGGGTGTGCTGGCCTGTTCATCAGTTCGTTCCAGTCAGGCACACACGAAGATAAGGCCACACGCATGTCAGGCGCGCTATTAAGCCTATTTTTTTTTTTTGTTTTTAATCGTGTCAAGATCGAAAATCATAGTTCACACAAATAGGTAGATGTGAATGGTAACAATAGCAATATACTCTTTCTACTTAGCAGTGGAAATTCCTCTTCAATCTTAATCCAGAATGCTGATAAACTTAATGTCTTATAATAATTCCTCAGCATGAATGATGCAATAATTCATTCTCTTCTTCAGGCACCAAATTTAACTCAGTGATTGATTCTGGAGTTTGAAAAGCAAATGGATCTTTTATCCAGATATTTTCCTTTAATGATGCAAATTTCTCTTCTGGAAAGTAATGATGAAAGGTTTGAGACAAAGAAGTGAGATGTATTAATATCTCTGATTTTATTTCCTTTAAGCATTCTTCATTAATAATGTTCTCTTCAATGTGTTTCAACAACGTAGGGAACATATAGTAGCTAGGACAATTACTTTTAAGTCTAGTTTGCCATAACAATAACATCTTTTGGAATCCTCGAATGTGTTCAAGATACTGAAATATATCATTGTTTTTCCCTTGTAGTTTCAAACTTAATTCATTTAAAATGCCAAAAATATCACTTAAATATGCCAATTTTGATACCCAAACTTCATCTTCAAAAATATTTGCCAAATGAGATTGCTTTTCAATGAGAAAAATGTAAATCTCATGCCTGAGTTCATATACTCTGCTCAATACTTTTCCTTGAGACAACCAACGAACTTCTGTATAAAACAGTAAGTGGGTATGGTTCTATGCCAATTTTGATACCCAAACTTCATCTTCAAAAATATTTGCCAAATGAGATTGCTTTTCAATGAGAAAAATGTAAATCTCATGCCTGAGTTCATATACTCTGCTCACTACTTTTCCTTGAGACAACCAACGAACTTCTGTATAAAACAGTAAGTGGGTATGGTTCTCTCCAATCTCTGAACAAAATATTTCAATAAGTCGGCTATTCAATGAGCTTCCTTTACTAAAATTAACAATTTTCACTGCATTTTTCAACACGTCCATTAGGCTCAGTGGAGTTTCTTTGGATACCAAAGCTTCTTGGTGAATAAAACAATGATTCCAAACAGCATTGTTGTGGGTGGCTTCTAACAAGTTTTCAAGAAGTCTGCTATGTTTCCCAGTCATATTTGCTGCTGCATCGCTTGAGATTCCTTTACAGTTTCTCCAGTTTAATTTATATTGACCAACAATGCACTTATCTAATTCAGTGAATATATCTAATCCGGTTACCTGTGAATTCAAATTTAAACAACACAACAGATCTTCTATAAAATCATCTTGCCACATATATCTGACATATACCAAGAGTGTGGGACCACTAGCAGTATCAGTGCTCTCATCAAGTTGGATTGCAAAATCGATACCAGAGTGTAGCCATGTCATAAGCATTGCTTCTAAATGTTTTGCAATAGTACAGATTCGACGAGATATTGTATTGTCACTAAGAGGTATATTTCTTAATCTGTCAGCTGATTTATCATCAAAGATGGTCCGTACCATATCCATACATGCTGGGAGAATGATTTTTTCAGCAGCTGTGTGAGCCATTTTCTCTTTTGCCACTCGATACGCCACTAAATAGGATGATAACAGGCTCTCTCATTCATAGTTGTGGAACGACTGAGAAATTGAGGTGATAACTCTATGTTACTTCTTTCTGTTGGAAAACGGTCTTCTTCACCATCTTCCCCTTCCTCCTCCACTTTTGCTATCACTAGCCTTCCATCTCTTGGGGAGCCTGAGGAGACAAATCTGCAGCATTCCTGGATTCAGCAGTCATTGTTCAGCTTCTAAGAACCGGCTCACTTAATCCAAAGAGGATCTGTCTGCAGGACTTTCCTTTTTGTCCTACATGTTTTATGAGCTCCATTTTTGCTATCCTGCAGGGTTGAAAAATTTAATAGCTGTATTAAAAGGTAATATTGTATTGCTATGGGGCTAACACCTCATCTAGTGAAGACAATTCATGAAATCCAATGGTGTGACATGTCAATGCTGAATAACTGTTATTCATGTTAGCTGTGTACCAGGCAATTTTGGTACCTTGCATACACAGCTCATTTAATTCTCAAGGAAACCTAATGCAACACAGAGTTATTATTCCTATTTTAAAAGCTGAGAAAGATTAAATAATGTGTCTAACAACATAGTGTAGTGGATCCAATACTCAAACCCAAGTCTGAAGCTCAAGGTCCTAACTATGCTGCTACACTGCCACCTAGTCAGTCTTATAAAGTGATTGCCAAAGTTTGGTGTTTAAGACCACCACTGGAGCACAGAGGAAAACAATTAAAATGTTTATTTATTTTAAAAGAAGTATTGAAATCCATTAAGCTTTCCCGATAGTCATCTTATAGCATTTATATGTCATCATTTGTGTTGCTGCTCTTCATCTTCCAACTATTATATTTTCTTTGTTCACTTTCTTTTAGTTTTAGTGATCTATCATCTGAAAAATCTTATTTCCGGTATTTTAAGATCAAGGAAAATAAATCTTGGTTTTTGAGATAGGATCAAAGATTTAAAAGTGGGGTGTGTGGAATAACACATTCCTAGACGCCTTGCCTCCCAGTGAATCAAAATGAAGACTACAAGCAAGGGAAACTCAAAAGATACAGGGCTGAGATCAGGACCTGGTCATGTCTTCCTGGAGTGTTTCCCTGCTGCTCATATTCTAGGCAAGAAGCTGTAGAAAGACTGGGCTTTATTTTGCATTTCTTGAAGTTGCCCTTAACAGTTCTTGCAATCAGGAGATATTTTTTAAAATATTTGTTTAAATAAATATCATGTCAACATTTTTTGCCCATTTGTATGGCAACCCACTCCAGTATTCTTGCTTGGAGAATCTCATGGACTGAGGAGCCTGGTGGGCTGCAGTTCATGGGGTCACAAAGAGTTGGACACGACTGAGTGACTTTACTTACTTACCTCAACAAATTCGTTAGAGGCATGGCATTTCAATATCTGGAAGGGCTTGTCATTTAGAAATTAAAAGATTCCATTATATTGTCAGGTTATTTACAAAATATCTGAGTAAGAATAGGAGGAATGTTACAGAAGCACAGGTTTAAAATAGAAAAATAAATTGTGTCCATGGTAACTTATTTATATGTCTCCCACCACAGTGTGTAACCAACCTATTTCTCCAGCAAATATTAAGGTTTCATTGATGTGCTTACAGTGCATTCTCCATAACTTATTTATTGATTCCAAATGATCTGTTTAGCACAGGCCTGTATAAGTGTTTTCTTTGGTCCTCTGCCACTTAAGTGTCTCTCATTAGTAACAGCGCCTTTGTGCATACTGGTGGTACTTCAGGAAATGGAGATGGGGCATTAGGTTTGCTAAAGCTGTATTTTTCAGTTAATTTCCCTTTATCAATGAATGTCCTAGTTGGGTAGGCCCTTGGAGACAGTTTATTTTACTTAGGATCAATTCCAGACTCTCAAAAACGACAGAATGATCTCTGTTCGTCTCCAAGGCAAACCATTCAATATCACAATTATCCAAGTCTATGCCCCAACCAGTAATGCTGAAGAAGCTGAAGTTGAAAGGTTTTATGAAGACCTACAAGACCTTTTAGAACTAATACCCAAAAAAGATGTCCTTTTCATTATAGGGGACTGGAATGCAAAAGTAGGAAGTCAAGAAACACCTGGAGTAACAGGCAAATTTGGCCTTGGAATGCGGAATGAAGCAGGCCAAAGACTAATAGAGTTTTGCCAAGAAAATGCACTGGTCATAGCAAACACCCTCTTCCA
>SJXQ01000829.1:36077-118399 GCA_006408695.1 Aepyceros melampus | reverse complement strand
CCCATCACTTCATGGGAAATAGATGGGGAAACAGTAGAAACAGTGTCAGACTTTGTTTTTTTGGGCTCCAAAATCACTGCAGATGGTGACTGCAGCCATGAAATTAAAAGGCGCTTACTCCTTGGAAGAAAAGTTATGACCAACCTAGATAGTATATTCAAAAGCAGAGACATTACTTTGCCGACTAAGGTCCGTCTAGTCAAGGCTATGGTTTTTCCTGTGGTCATGTATGGATGTGAGAGTTGGACTGTGAAGAAGGCTGAGCGCAGAAGAATTGATGCTTTTGAACTGTGGTGTTGGAGAAGACTCTTGAGAGTCCCTTGGACTGCAAGGAGATCCAACCAGTCCATTCTGAGGGAGATCAACCCTGGGATTTCTTTGGAAGGAATGATGCTAAAACTGAAGCTCCAGTACTTTGGGCACCTTATGCGAAGAGTTGACTCATTGGAAAAGACCCTGATGCAGGGAGGGATTGGGGGCAGGAGGAGAAGGGGACGACCGAGGATGAGATGGCTGGATGGCATCACGGACTCAATGGACGTGAGTCTGAGTGAACTCCGGGAGTTGGTGATGGACAGGGAGGCCTGGCGTGCTGCGATTCATGGGGTCGCAAAGAGTCGGACACGACTGCGCGACTGAACTGAACTGAACTGAACGCATTTTCCACTGCACCACCACAAACTGCCTTCACGACTCAGCCCTCGAAGTCAAGCACATTTTCCTCCTGCAGTTGATAAATTCACCTGGTGTTCTATCAGAAATCACTCCTTTTAAAAGCCTTCAGAAACTTTAGAAACTGAAAGGAAGAGGGTGAAGTGTATGTAATCTTTTCCTGCTGCCCTCGAATCGCTTTATTCACTAGGCGTCAAACATTCTCTAATCACCGCCATTCCCGGTGGTGGATTTGAGGGTAAGCGGATGATCTGTGAACACGAGGCTTAACGAACTTGTCCTCTAAACAAAACAAAACGTGGATCTTGGTAGCCTCTGGGGTCGTCCTCATTTTACACCTCGAGATCACCAGGGAATAAAGCCCTCACCACAAGGAAAGGAAATGGGGTAAGCCCGGGAGCACAGAAATTAGACTAGCTTTGGTCCCCGACCCCTTGGAGGTGAAAACCAAGGACGAGGATGGGGCAAGCAGGCTGCCGCCTCTCGGACCCACAGGTATCTCATCCCAATTCAGAAACCCAGGATCCGCGCTGTCTCTGCAGGGAGACGACGCTTCCTATGGCGGAGGCTGGGACCAAGGACAGGGACACGACCCTCCACCCCGTTCGGAGACGGGCGTGGTGAGCGGGATCGCGGAACACGGTTTTACACGTCCGCCTGCGTCCCCGCCTCTCCGCGCCTGCCGGACTCGCCTCTCACCGTGAACCCCGGAGAAGCCCGGGGTGCTGGGACAGAAAAGGGAGGTGACTCTGGGGATCAAAGGGCAGTGGACCAGCTCCCAGTCCCGCCGTTCGCCGGAACCCAGAGTGTCACAAAAGCCGGAAGTGCGTCAACACCCGCCTTCCGGGTCTGCGCTGCGCTTTGCGTGGGGTGCCGGGGTGGTCCTCGCTAGGAAAACCGGAGGACTTTGGTCCTTGTTCCCCAATTCGTGGTTCGGACTTCGGGGATGTCTTTTCTAAGCTCAGCTTTTCCCGGCAGGGAAAAAGGGGGTTAAGTTTCACTCTACTTCCTGTTCAGGAACTTACACAGTTCTACTTTTTCTTATTGATGACAGGTATCGTAATAATTCTAGGTATTGTCAAACAATAATAGTGATTGTGTGTCTGAGTCTATGGCAGAGGAACTGAAGCAAAAATGTAGACAGAAGATCAAAGTGAAGGTGAGGATGAGTGGTTTCACAGAACCAAAGTGGTTGCTTCTCTGGGTACCCTGATTGGGGATTGCTGCTTGTGGGTCGTGTGGCAAAAGGTTGCCTGCCAGAGCAGTAAACAAAAGAAGGTGTGGCCCGGCAAACCTGCAGCCACAGCAGCCACCCTCAGCTGTGCACCCCGAGGGGATTTGGGACGGACAAAAAGTTGATGGCCTTGGAAAGTTAAGGTGCATATCAAAGTAATGATTTCAAAGAGCCCAGTCTCCTGCATCTTCTCACGTGTAGGAAGCACTAAAATCATTAATGTGAGACGTCTGGTTTTAATTAACGGTAGTCTTTTGATGTTCTGGCTACCTGGTTTTTGTTGCAAAGTCCTACATAATCTGGCTTCTTCCTAACATCTTTAGAGCAGTCCCTCAGAGTCACCTGAGAGGCTGTTTTCCAGGCTTTAAGTTCCCAATTTTGTCCATCAAATGAAACATAAATCTCAACTTTTAAGTTGTGCATTTTTTTCAGTTGATGGTGTTTTCAAATATTTGTTTATTGGGGAGCAATTATCCTTTCCAATACTAAATAGTTTTAAGATTCTGAGCTTGGCTAGTGTATCCAGGGAGTTTTCTGAGTGCTAATAGTGGAATTACAATTTGAGGCATTTTGGCTGTCAAATGCAATCACAGTAATTACATCTTTTACTATTCACCTAAAAAATTTTTTTTTTGGCTGCTCCAAATCGTAGTTGCAGCTCTTGGGATCTTTAGTTGTGCCATTTGAACTCTTGGCTGTGGTATGTGAGATCTAGTTCCCTGACCAGGAATCGAACTCAGGCTCCCTGCATTGGGAGCGAGGAGTCTTAACCACTGGACCGCTAGGGAAGTCTCTAAGTGCTTAAATTTTGTAACATGCATCCCATTATGAACCCTGTAACTGATAGGCCTGTGTAGAACATTGATTACCTCACTTTTCCCCACACCTAAGACCCCTGCTTCTTTATCCCATAAAAACCTCATGCCCCTCACCTACAGGAAGGTAGATGTGAGATTTGTTCTCCTGTGTCCTCACTCGGCTGTCTTGTGAGTAAACTCTGCTGCAAACCTCACTATCTCAGTGTTTGACTTGTTGCCCATTGGGCAAACCACCCTAGTTCTTACTAAGTTGTTAATGACAAGCAGGAAGTAATGTGTCATCTATTGTCTCAGGGATCTCTATAGGAACAACAGACATCAACAGGAGGTATAGTTCTGTTCAAACACAAAAATGTTCAACTGAAGCTGAAGCAATTGACTAAGCAGTGCTTTATTTATTTATTTATTTTTTTGAGAAAACAATGAATCTCTTATCTGTGATGCTGACTCCATTGTGACAAATACTGTAGGCTAGAAAGACTATGTCATTGAAAGAAGTTGTTTTAGATCTCTGAGATACTAGAAGAAGAAAGGAAGGGAAGGCATATGAGTATTCCAGAGGCTCATGTACTTTGAAAAAGCACGGAGACTGTCACACTTTATTTTCTGATTTTTAATCGGAAATGTCAAACATCATTAAAGGGTAATACCTGATTTGTGAGCCTAAACAGAGGAAAAGTATCTAAAGTCCCTTTCAAATCACTGTTTATATTCTTTAGGAAACTTGCCAGTTCCTGGTGGACCTAGCTCAACCACAGGACATCACATCCCTTAAGGATCCAAGAGATCACAATGCCCCAGGGACTTTTGTGCCAGCCCTGGGACTGTCTGTTCACATGCTCCTGCTTTCTATCCATCCTTGCTTCTGCACAGCCCTTTCCATCAGAAACACAACACTTTTCCAGTCTCTCTCTCCCACTCCAGCTTGCTCAGTGCCCCTACTTTCCCCCAGGAACCGTGTTATGTTTCAATCCTAGGATTTTCTGAGGTCCTCATATCACCGAAGCGCCTTCAACACTGGCTTTAATCAGCGTGGTTTGTACCCTTGAGCTAGCTCCCGACCGGCTGAATCATGGAAGTCGGACCACTAGGTCGGCCATTCGTCCTCATTTCTCATACCCACCCACCCCCAAGCGCAAGGGCCACCACCCCGCGATGAGTCTTGAGGGTTGGCTGGAGCCAGGGATGGGCTAGCGGGGGCGCCTTCCCAAATCCGGGTCGGCTGAGGTCACTATCGGTGTACTGGTTAGAGTGGCCAGTCAGGGTTAGCAGGAGGATGAGACCGGCAGCAGGACAGGTAAAAGCTTCGGAAACGAGCCTCGGTTTCCTGGGGCCCTCATCCGGGGCCCTCATCCGGGGCCCTCATCCGGGGCCCGCCCCGCCCCCGCGGTGGGACTCCGCCTCCGGAAGTGCCAGCGAGAAGCGCAGCCTAGAGCAGTCTAGAGCGACGCCCCGCCAGCCCTGGGGCGGCTTCGAGAGCACGGGTGTCCGCGACGCGATAGCTGCCCGGCCCTCCCCTCCACCCTGGTGAGTCCCCGGAAGCCGTCCTGAGGTCGCGTTGGGTCGGCGCCTTGTTTAGCCTCCTGGGGAGGAGCAGGAGTCTCCTGGCTCCGGCTGACCGCCGTTCCCGTCCCCGGAAGCGCGCAGGGCCGGGGTGCGACAGCCAGCTTCTCTGTAGTCAAGGTTCGCCCCGACGCCCGGCAGACGAAGGGCCCGGCCGTCAGGACCCAGTGACCGTGGCCTGCTGTGAGATGGGTTTCCGGGGCCCGCTTCGCCCTTTTGGGGCCATTTCTTGACAGAGCAGAGAAGTGGGAGGACGGTAGCGCTGGGCGAGGCCTTCTGAGGGCAGGGCGTGAGGGCCCTTTCTGAGGGTGTGGAGAGGGGACGGGGCCCAGCCGCGTCCTTTGGTGTGAAGGACAACCAGTCCGACCTGTTTGAGTCGCAGCCCTTCCCTGTTAATGTCAGGGTCGTGGAAAGAGGCCTGCCCATCTAGTCTGAGTTATCGAAGAGTCTGACCCCCAAAGTGAAATTTAGTCATCAGTCAGGGTTTCCCTTGTGGCTCAGCTGGTGAAGAACCCGCCTGCAATGCGGGAGACCTGGGTTCAATCCCTGGGTTGGGAGGATCCTTTGGAGAAGGGAAAGGCTGGCCTGGAGAATCCCATGGACTGTAGTCCTTGGGGTCGCAAAAAGTCGGACAAGACTGAGCGACTTTCAGTCACTCATTCACTCAGGGCCACTCAGTAATTCAGAATGGGCTGACAGAGTGTTTACCAAGTAATTCCTCAGGGTCTTGCTTTAAAAAATAATGAGTAATAATGCATTTCTCGAGAATTAATGTATTTCACTGGGTACACACTTGATCCTTGAAAGAAGTTTGTAAATTTCAGATATTTTGAATTTCCACAGAAATCTCTACACTATTAAATTGTCTTTATTTTTAAAAATTCCACAAGTCAGAATTAGCGAAGTTCAAGTAAACCTGCAAACTTGGCCCGTATGACATGGTTCTTAAATATCTGAAAGTGAATGATGTCCATTTTCCTTTCTGCTCCGTATTTAGGTGGTTAATTGTTATTAACTATTTTTACTGTGTCTGCAGTGTGTAAGATACTTAACAAAGTCATGAAGGTGTCAAATGATGGGCTGTTTTAACTTGTTACAATAATTTATCCTCATCTCACTCCGCAGTGATGGTCATTGTCCTCCAGAACAGGGATGGAGGAGATATCAGCCCAGGAAGCAGCAGAATCTCCAGTGGTCCAGTTTCAGTCCTTGGAGACTCACTCTGAGGGTCTGTCCCCAGAGCCTCAGTTCGTGCAGGACACCGACATGGAACAGGGACTCACTGGGGGTAAGGCAGAGAGAACACTTCCATCCAGGAGAATGGGAGTGTAGAAGGGCTCCTGGGCCTGGGATGAGAGAGGCCAGGGGCTTCAGTGAGAGGATGGCCCCTAGAGGGAGGTCTAGAAGGGAGGGACAGATGTGGCTCAGTTCAGTCCTGATTGGGGCCCCTCTGGAGGTCAGCCTGTCCTTCTTTAATAGGCAGAGTGGTCTTCACTCACTCTATTCAGCTTTTTTCTTTCATATAATTTTCACTTCATCCCAATTACCACATTCTGAATAAGTTAGAAGAAATGCTGCTTTTGCCACCCCTCACAGTCCGTGCCTCGCTTTCACTTCCTCTTAGATTTAGGGCCTGTCCCTAACCCTGTTCCTTTAACGTAGTTTCTTCCCTCCTTGACCTTTTGTGCTTTACCAGCTGCCATTATGTTGCAACTGCAGTGTTTTTGACTGCTCTTAATTTTGATCAAGAAAGCAACCATTTAATTCCTAGCTTGAGCCCAGGCTTGGAGCAATGTATACATATCACATACAGACTGTAAAATAACATTTTTATGTGTTATAGAGATAGGTTGGTCTGTCTTGTACTCCCTTTGTTTTGTATGAAGTTTGTCTGAAATTTACTTGTGGCCAATACAGTGCCTGAAATAACCTGTGTGTCAGGAACACCAACCGAATGCCATGGTCTTTTGAGTGCTGTGGGGCATTGTGCGAGTGTAGAAAGGATTATGAGGAAACAGATGACCATTCCTTATTCTTGAGGGCTTTACACACTGGTTGCAGAGACGGTGCTCATTCTCAAAAGTTTACAGAGCAGTGTCTGGGAGAGAGTCAGAAGTCTACTAAATAACCATGGCCTTGGATGAGTCACTGCAAAGCTTTATGCTTGGCTTTGCACATCTGCAAAACAGGTAACGGTGCTCACTTTTTTGACATGACATTTATGTCATGACATGGGGATATAGTGCAATATGAGATTTCATAATAAAATCCTGAGTCATGGGTCTAAACATGTGGGAGGAGGGCATGCAGGTGTTGAGATGGTGCAGGACAAACTCAATATCCGATAAACATTCATTGGTTTTACTGTAATGTCGATGTGAAGAAGGGTCCCACTGGCTCTCTTTTGTGAGGGCTCCCTGGGAAGGGCTGCTCTCACTCTTGGCTCCTTTCTCCTCCCTCAGCTCCACCTGTTCCCCAGGTGTCTTCTCTTCCCCACGAGGGAAGCCCAGGAGACCAGGCAGCTGCGCTCCTTACAGCCAGGTACCAGGTGAGCTGAGGAACCCTCGACTATTGCTGCTGATTGAGCGTGGCCCTTTTCCTCATCCCATCCATAAGCCTTGCCTGGAGATCTTTTTTTTAATAGCAGATCCCAGGTTGGGTGCCTGTCATCCTGAGAGACCCGGACTTTACAGAAACCACCTTTCTGTCTCCCCAGTACCACCAGCAAACAATGTTCTTTTATCCTTGGTGCTATCATGGGTGCTTATTAGATGTTAAAGGGTTGTGTGACCTATTCCCAAGATGCTCCTCTGTTCTCCCTCCTTTCCAACGTAAATGCACACTGCAGACCCTCTGTGTCATCTTTGTTCTCTGGCCGCGATGCTGTGGTGGCCGCCTTCACCAGAGCAGCCAGGCTGTGTTATTTCAGGAATTGTGACATTCGAGGATGTGGCTGTGCACCTTACTCGAGAGGAATGGGGATGCCTGGACCCTGTTCAGAGGGCTCTCTACAGAGAAGTGATGTTAGAGAATTATGGGAACCTGGTCTCACTGGGTAAGGATTGCCTTTCCTATTATTCAGTTTACCTATTAGGGTTTCTTTACTTCCTTGTTTTTGAGTAGGGGTGAGGTCTCTGTGGCTCAAATTCCAGGTCTTAGAACCTCTTGAGACCTCAATCTTTAAGGTCATCTCCTCTGGGAGTGGGTTTCCTTTGGGGATGTCAAAAGGAGACATTCTACTCCTTATCCTCAGTTAATGTTTACTGCTTTTGTGGGGGCATCTGTTCCCTCTTACTAAAGGGAAACTTGCTGGTGCTTTGCGAGTTCTCAATTTCCCTATCTTTCCCTTTTTTATGAGAGGGACTCTAGGGCCTCCCAACCCACAACCAGACACTTTTCTTCCTGGTAATTCAGTGCCCCTGTATCTGAGAGTTTCCCATTTTTTTTGGAAGAAGAAATGCCTTTTTTTTTCTTTTTAACATAGGCTAAAATCTTTGTTGAATAATCCCTCACCTCTTAAGATCCCTAAATTCATCTGCAAGCAGGCAGAATTTCAGAGGCTTGATCTCAAGGCATGACTCACTGCCAGTACATTTCAGTGAGTCATCCAAACAGTAATCCTGCTTCAACCGAGCAGTAGCAGTCTCACACTTAGACCAAGTCTCTCCTTTGTCCTTTGGATGGTGCAGTTGGCAGCTGAGATGAGGCAACTTGTAGTGCTCTAGAGAAGCATCAGGGGGAGCTGCCAGCACCCGCCTTGGTGTGAACATTGCTCCTTTTCCTCTTTCTTTTTTGGCCTGTCTCTGCTCCTCTTTTCTTTATTATGTATGTACTTAATCACACTTTTTCTTTTCTTTCTCTTTTTTTCTTTTTTGCTTTGCCTGTGCTGGTGGCATCCAGGGTATTTTGTCTCCTTGATTAATTCTTGTCTGTGGGGAGGCAGCCTGCCCGCTGGGAGGTTAGTAGTGTGTTTTCCATTCCTGGCTCTTTGATCTTTGTAGGCATACTTCTCCGCCTTCCCACCACCCGGATTCATAGTGTGAATTCCTGCCCGGCCCTGAGTCATACCCAGGCAAGTGCTTTCTCTGGAGAAACACTTGCCATCCTTTCAGCAGGAATCTCCAGGAGATGGCCCAGGTGTCGGCTTCCCATCGATAGTGCTCGTCCCCGCTCGGAAACTCCTTTTCCACGATTGTGAGATCTTACACTTGATTGATGGAGTAGATGTTTCCCAGGAGGCTACCACTGTGTAAAATTGCAGCTCCTCAAATGACCTTTGATAAATTTCCAAGGGCCAAGGATGCCCTCCATTGCAACCAGAATTTTGAACCTTGAATTTTGAGTTCATTCAGAAGCCATGGTTGGTGGTCATCGACTTGTGTTCTCAGAAACCACAGAGTTCGACTCCAGCTCTTCAGTTATGACCTTTCCATGTTATTTTAGACTTTGGAACACATGCTGTGTGCCCCTCCTTTTCCATAGTGAACACACACTGCCCCATCTGTTGCCTGAATCTCCTGAGACCCCTGGGCCTTCCTCATGTTTAACATTCTAGTCTTTTCCTTCCTTTAAATCCTTGTGACCCCCTCCAGGGTCCTGTCTTTATCTCCTTTATTCTTTACAGTGTTGTATAGATTGATGCATTTATATAATCTTCCCGGATCAAGTGTTCCTTAAAGATTCTTTGATGGAGGGGAAATGGGAGGGCAGAAGAATTCAATTTTTTTCAGGCTATTAAATCCAATGTATATTTAACAACTTGTAAATTATAAAGTGATATGTAATTGTAAATTACTGTTAATTTTACCTAATAATTACATAATTTCCAACAGTTTACCTGTCTACTTTTTGAAGTAAAGCATCTTCTTAAGTACTTCATTCAGCCTGATAACACAGCTTACTATTAGGCTGAATTTGATCCCATTTCCTCTGTCATCTCTGCACATGCACAGGACATGTTTGTACACTCACGCATGCTGGCACAATTACATACAAGAAATCCTACTATTCAACTTGCTCTTTGACCAAGTGCCCAGCCTCTCCTTGAGGCTGTCTTTTTTTTGAGTGTCTATTTTTGACAGTCTTTGGGAAGTCATTTTCATATTGGGGGGTTCAGCAAACTCCACCTGTAGTTAGCTTAATGTTTGGCATTGTAAAATAAGCACTTTATAACTCAGCCTCTGACTTAGCAGCTGTGGGTTCCAATTCATATCTTTTTCCCGTGACAGTACCTCTGAGCTGTATTTGTCACAGATATCAGAACCTTGGTCTTTTGGTTAAGTGCTTCCACTACATAGTAGTAAATATACAGAGTAGGAACAGAGTAATAAAATAGTAGGCAAAAATTTTCATTATGTAATCTTAAAAAGAAGCATATACTATTGACAGTGAGTGAATTACTGGCTTGGGGGTCATGCCCAAAGGGAAATTATCTGTGACTTAGTGCTGGAGATTAAGATCAGGAAAAATACATGGATTGTATTTCACATGGGCAGTGTGGCAGATGCCCTCTTGGACGACAGCACTAGAAACCTGCTTACCAGAACTGCTGGGTGATGATTGAGTTGATAAATCAGGAATGTTTGGCACATAGCCCGCCCTTTTGAAGTCCATGTCATGAGGAGAGAAATGATTTTGTGTAGAATGTTTCTCACTGCCACAACTATTCATTGATACTAGGTACTTTATGTATCTCTCACTTAATCCTTACTGTAACTCTTTCAGCAGATATTCTGTTTTTTTACCTGGGGTGGTTGAGGCTAAGAGAAGTTAAGTGATCCAGTCAGGGTCAAAGCTAGGTTAGGAGCTCAGATCTTACTCTAAAGCCAATGCTTTTTCACTGTTTTATACCTTAGGACAGTCAGTTCAGCCACATGTGGTGGTTTGTATATTTTTATGGCTCAGTATTCTGATGATAATTTAAAATAGGCACAATAAATTGGACAGACAGGCATGAGTTTATACAGTTTGGGAGCAGAAAGGGCATGCATTCAGGCAAAATAAAATTGTTAAAGGATACATTCCATCATAAATAGGTATCTACACAAGAATGTATCGCTAAGGAGAGAACTTGTGTGTTAATGATCAGGAAGAGAAACATGAAGCTTTCAGATGGCTAAAATCTTAGCACAGCACTGATGCAGGCAACAAACAGTGAGGTGAATTTTAAATATTATTTTTAAAGATCAGATGAAGTTAAAAAATTAGAAAACTATCAAGGTTGTAGTTTAAAAAATCAAAATGTTTTAATAAAAAAATAAGTAATTTTAGATAGGAAAAATTTAAAGCAAATGCATATTTTGAAAGCATAGATTTTTGACTTAAATCTAGGAAAAGAGCGTTCAGGACAGTGGTAAGAAAACTTGCTTTAGTTTCCTATAGAGTCTGTGACTCTTATAGATTGGAAAGAATATTAACTGTGAGGTCTGTTTGCCGGTGATTGAGCAGTTTATTTAAACATTATAATGATTTTTTTCATCTATAAAACATGAAAAATAATGTCTGCTTTCTGAGTTGTGCCAAGGATTAAATTAGTTTATGTATATAAGTATGGGGCTAGTGGTAGTTACTTAAAATTTTTTTGAAAGGACAGTAAGACAGTGAGCTTTGAATCAGATTTCTTAACACAAACATTTCAGGAGAGTATTCAATTATTTCTTTATAATGGAATTTTCTCAAATTGAATATTGCTCAGACTGTGCCCAGTGGTTTGGATTTTTATTATAGAGAGATTTTCATTTCTTTGACAGTAAATGTTCTCTTACATCCCTTTTAATTAAGAGTCATGATTCTTGCCCGGTGCAGTGGCACGTGCCTGTAATCCCAGCTACTTGGGAGGCTGAGGCTGGAGGATCGCTTGAGCTCAGCAGTTCTGGGCTGCAGTGCGCTATGCCGATTTGGCATCAATATGGTGACCTCCAGGCAGCGGGGGACCACCAGGTTGCCTTAAAGAGGGGTGAACCGGCCCAGGTTGGAAATGGAGCAGGTCAAAACTTCCCTGCTGATCAGTAGCGGGATCACACTGTGAATAGCCACTGTACTCCAGCCTGGGCAACATTGTGAGACCCTGTCTCTTTAAAAAAAAAAAAAAAAAAAAAGTCATGATTCTCAATCTGCTGGATCCTGACCCTCCATGTATTGTTCTAATTACAGGTTCTCTGTTCTTTTTACTGTTTTCACCTTTTGCTTCGTTGTCACAACGTTGCTCTTCTGTTCTCTTTCTGTACATATTTAGAGGAAGGGATAGATATCATTCACAATCATTATTTTTTTACTAGCAGATTATTTAAAGGCTAGTTTCTGAAATAAGAGTGTCAGCCCTAGCCTCACTAGTTATCATGACCTTGGGTGAGTTACTTAACCTCTCTGAGTCTTAGTTTTCCCATTTGTAAAATTGGCACAGTAATAATTCCTATCTCATGAAGGTGTGGTGAGTATTGAGTAAGTGAAAGTTTATAAGATTCTTGGAATGACACTTTGTACCTGCCAAAACTTAGTGAATCTTAGCTTAATATTTTGATAATACAAGTGACTTTTAACTTTAAACCTGTATGTAGAATCCTGTTTTCTTTTCTAAATTGCAGTCTTGTATCTTTCACTGCTAGGCATTCTCTTTTATACCTTCCTGCATATTACCTTAAACACGTGTCTAAAATCAAACTCCTAATCCCACATGAAGATGATCTTTTTTATTGTGTGTATGTGATTTAAATGTAGATACAGAGTAAAGAGGGGCTTTCCTGGTGGCTCTAATGGTAAAGAATCTGCCTGCAATGTAGGAGATCTGGATTTGATTCCTGGGTCAGGAAGATCCCATGGAGAAGGGAGTGTCAGCCCACTCCAGTATTCTTGCCTGTAGAATTCCATGGACAGAGGAGCCCTGGCAGGCCAGTCCATGGGGTCGCAAAGAGTCAAACACAACTAAGTGACTAAAGCTTTCACTTTTCACTTCAAAGAGTAACAAAAATTAATTTTGATTATCAAATACTTAGAAATATCTTAATAAATATCTATTAAAAGGTGCAAATTGTGTTATCAGAATTTTAGCAGGGTAGTTGCTGCTTCATGCCCCCCCCTTTTTTTTTAACTTGAAGAAACTATTTGATTGGACGTAGAGGATCTTAACTAAATTAATAAGTGTCTAGAAGGAGAATTGACTCTCTTTATGCCCAAGAGAATTCAGAAACACAGTGAATGCCTTTCTTACATCTCTTCTGGTCTCCCTGCTCATAGACTCACATGGAATCTCACAGGACAGCTATTGGTTTATCATAGTTTTCAGGCCCAGAACCCTTTTTAAAACCTTGATTATCTGTTGACACTTTAGAAGTCTATAAAACTCCATTATATAGAAATGTGTCAGGATAGGAGGGGGCTTCCCGGGTAGCTCAGCTGGTAAAGAATCTACCTATAATGCAGGAGACCCTGGTTTGATTCCTGGGTCGAGAAGTTCCCCTGGAGAAGGGATAGGCTACCCACTCCAGTATTCTTGCCTGGAGAATCCCCATGGACAGAGGAGCCTGGTGGGCTACAGTAAGTGGAGTCTCAAAGGGTCAGACATAACTGAGCGACTAAGCACAGCACAGAATAGGAACAAATAATACGTTCTGTAGACATTCAGTAAATGAAGAGAAAGGCTTTTGGAGATGAGGGGCTTGAGTGAGACCTTCCATGTGTGCTACTAGAAGCTTTGTGGGCTGAGTACATGTAAAAACTGCCCCTTTGATACTGTAATAGTTCTCCCCTCAGAAGCAGACTGCCTCTTGCTTTTGCTTTAAAAGAGATTAGATCTTAGCAGTCCATTAGGCAAGCCAGAGAAAGACCATTTTATGTGAAAATGCACTTTTATTGCACTTTCCTCACTACATAATATAGTAAGTTGTATCTGTCTCTGCAATTAGAGTGTAAGGTCTTTGAGGGGATGGACTTTTATCTGCTTGGGCTCTTATTTCCTACATACTTTGCATATAGGAGGCACCCCATAAACATTTGTTGAACAAGAGTGTAAGCTCCTAAGGGGTAAGGATGTGTCATATTATTACTTGTTTCCTCATATGCCCTAAAATGATTATTTCCTGAAATTGGTCCTTGCAGTATTTATTCAGTCTTCACTGATTTTGTTGCTACAATTTAGCTCACCATACAATAGGTGCCTGAGAATTGACCTTCCTCTAGTCCAGCAGAGTCATATTTTGACACCCTCCATTTTGACTAGGTCTAATATTTATAGATTGGGTCTGATACAAAAATTGATCTATAAGCAGTAGGTAAAGAGTAAGAATGATAATTTCTGTGAAGACAGGTACACACTTATGCACAAATTCCCTGGTCTGAGTATGTTTAAATGAATATTTTTAACTGAGTATGTTTAAATGCTCCTTAGCATACCTCTTTCTAGAGCACAAACATGAATTCTTTGTTGAAGGTCTTTGGCTTTCTCATTCTCCAGGCCTTCCTAATGTCTTCTAAGAATTTACTTTCTCTTCATTAACCACTAATTAAGAGAAAAATGTAGTATCTGGGGATAAAATGCCACATCCCATTTCCTTCTCTGTGAGCAGGATTTCCAATTTTCAAGCCTGATGGGATCTCCCAGCTGGAACAAGATCTACAAGTCTTTGATCTGGAAACTAAGAATAGAGAAGTCTTAAGAGATGACTGCTCAGGTGAGTAAGGCAGAATCAATCAGATGAACTAGCTGGGAAGTAGAGTCTAGTGGTTGAGCCAAGCTGTAGCTGCTTTGTAAGTCAGTGAAGAGCTCTGTCTGTATCCCTGAATAAAGAGCTCTTTCCTTTCCCCCTTTTTTTAGATGAACTCTTTTTCCAGTTATTTTGTCCTTTATCCATAAGATGTAGTAGGTCCCTATTCAAGTTACTTATCTAATTCTGTTGAACTAGTTCCCTGCTATCTCTGTTGAACACCTTAATTGGTTATCTCCTTACTCTGCTGAACCTGCCCTCTGTTTCTGTCACACCCTGAACCACTTGGATCCCACCTCACTGCTCCTATTCATGCCCGTACATCTGCTGTTGAGATTTTGTGCCTGTGTTTCAAAGTAAATAAACTTCTCTTACCCTGGTACTGTAGATATTTAGTATTCTCCTCTAAGTTTTCTAAGTACAGGGTACAGATTATATTTGCATTTTCTATTTATATATTGAATCAGATGGAGAGACCAGAGAAGAGAACAAGCTGTTGATTCCTAAGCAGAAAATTCCAGAAGAAGTACATTCATACAAAGTGAGAGTAGGAAGATTCAAAAAGGATATTGCCCAAGTTCCTGAGACTAGAGAAGTATATAAGCCTGAGGACAGATTAGAAAGGCTTCAGGAAATCCTAAGAAAATTTCTCTTCCTGGAGAGAGAGTTTAGGCAGATAACAATCAGTAAGAAAACCTTCACCAGTGAGAAGAACAATGAATGTAATGAACTTGAAAAAAGCTTCAGTCTGGACTCTGCTCTTGATACGGATCAGAGAGTTCTTAGAATACAGAATGTTGATGACATTGATAAGTACGATGTGAGCCTCAACCAGAATTCAGCGGGTAAACAGGAACAAATAAATCTAACGCAGGATTTTCACAGTAATGATTATAAGGACAGTTTAATGGAACTCTCCCACCTTAGTAACTGTGAAAGCATTCCTACCACTGAGAAATCTTATAAATGTGATGCATGTGAGAAAATCTTCCATCAGAGCTCAGCCCTTTCTAGACATCAGAGAATTCATACTAGAGAGAAACCCTACAAATGTAAAGAATGTGAAAAATCTTTCAGTCAGAGTTCAAGTCTTAGTCGACATAAAAGAATACACACTAGAGAAAAGCCCTATAAATGTGAAGCATCTGATAAACCCTGTGAGGCATCTGACAGATCTTGTAATCAGAGCTCAGACATACTTCAGCATAAGAGGGTTCACACTAGAGCAAAATCTTACAAATGTAGCAGTTGCGAAAGGGTCTTCAGTCGTAGTGTACACCTCACTCAACATCAGAGAGTTCATAGAGAGATGCCTTGTAAGTGTACTGTGTGTGGCAGTGATTTCTGTCACACCTCACACCAAGCTGAACATCAGAAGGTCCATGAAGAAGAGAAGTCCTATGAATACAATACTGTGGGTTGACCTTTATTAAACATCAAGGAATTCGTCCCAGAGAAAAGCCCTATACGTGTAATGAATGTGGAAAAGACTTCAGATTGAATTCTCATCTTATTCAGCATCAAAGAATTCACACAGAGAAACCACATGAATCGAGTGAAAGTGGAAAAGCTTTCAGTCAAACCGCATGCCTTATTCAGCATCACAAAGTTCAGAGGAAAGAGAAATCCTATGAGTGTAATGATTATGAGGATAATTTCAGCCATAGCTCAGATCTTGTCCTGCAACAGGAAGTCATCACCAGAGAAAAAGCCTTTGATTGTGATGCGTGGGAAAAGAGCCTCAGTCAGAGAGCACACCTTGTCCACCATCAAGGTATTCATACCAAAGAGAAACCTTATGAATGTAATGAACGTGGGGAGACATTTAATCAAGTTCAGGCCTCATTCAACATATGAGATGTCACACCAGGGAGCCATCACATGTGTCCTGATTGTGGTAAAGCCTTCAGTCCCAGCTCAACCTTCATTCAGCATCGAGGAATTCATACGAGAGAGAAACCTGAATGTGACAAACATTGGAAAGTTGTCAGTGTTGCACTCTTGACACCTGCAAACCCACACCAATGAGAAAACCTGCAAATATACTGAATGTGATAGATGCTTCACGCTATTTTCCTACCTTAGCATCATTGGAGAATTCATAGTGGAATAAAATTCCATTGCTGTATGAATGTGAAAAAGCCTTCAGTCGAAGAAACTACCTTGTTGAGCATCAAATTCTTTTCATGCCGAACACCTATGAATGTAATGTGTATGTGCGGGAGGATTCAGCCATATTTCCAGCCTTCATTCAGCAGCAAAGAATCCATACCCAAGGGAACTCCTTTGGGTATAGGAAATGTGACAAGTCTTTTAGTAGTTCAAGTCGTTTTTCATCATCAGAATGTCCACACCAGACTGGAGTCTGATATAATGCAAGTGGAAACATTTAGCACTGTATTTCAGGCTTTAGTCAATATCAAAATATTGAAGGAAAATTATTATTTGTGTATAAAATAGTTAATACATAGTCCCAGTCTTTTTCACTGCAGAAGAGTCTAGTCGGAGGAGTGACTTGGTGAATGCAGTGCTGTTTTCTCTTGGCATTCTTTTATTTAATAGGTGTTATAAGTAGGTATGTATGCTTTATTTATGGACCTCAAGCTATTTTTATTTTAATGTGGCCTATAAACATTTTTATTTTTCCTGAAATTGGTGTTTATTGTCCAATAAATGCTTCCCTGATACATTAATATACTAATGTTAAAACAATAACTTCTGGAAAGTTTTTTTCATTTAGCTTTTTCTACTGTTCTCAGCCAAAGTTCTCTCCAAAACAGACTCTTAGGCCTGCTCTTTTCTGAGGATCCTATTCCTTTCCAGCCACAGCATTTGGGTTCATGTTGTTTTTTCCATTCTCTTAAGCACTTTCAATGATGGTTTCTTAGTTTTAAGCTTTAAGCCAGTGGTATGCCATCCCTACTTACTTTTTGGGTGTCTTCTTTCCTAGGCCAAATATCTTTAAAAGAAATGGGTTTTCTCACACTTGTCTGTTCATGAGTATGAAGGATTCTGTTTCCCCTGAGTCTGTGGCAAGAAGCTAAACATTTTCAAGTGATGCCCAAGTTCTTAGCTGTGTTAGCATTCACAGCCTTCTGAGAGAGATGAGAAAAACATTAGAAGCTGACAATACTGGTGGTAGCCTAGCTATATTTGGTGTCTATTCTGCATGTCTAAGTTCAGGATGATTTATGTACATTAAAGGCCAGCAGAACAATCAACTCTGCCTTCGATAGGGCAAAACATAAAGAACATGTTAAGAGATCAGAGATCTTCATAAAAGAATACTGCCTTCCATCAGATATTGCGATTTTTGTGTAGTATCTCAAGATAGTATTTCAAGAATGGCAGAAAAGCCTGTAAACATTTAACTGTTACAGTTGCTTCATTATCTGTTTGGAATTGTTTACATATCACATATATATATATATATATATATATAGATCAGAGATCTTCATAAAAGAATACTGCCTTCCATCAGATATTGCGATTTTTGTGTAGTATCTCAAGATAGTATTTCAAGAATGGCAGAAAAGCCTGTAAACATTTAACTGTTACAGTTGCTTCATTATCTGTTTGGAATTGTTTACATATCACATATATATATATATTTTACAAGAGTCTACAGGCCATATAAAAAAATTTTTTTTTTTTTGATTGATGAAACTGATCACAGATGTTGGCTCCACAGATCAGGGTCACTGTCATAACACCTAGCAAGAGTTCATGATTCTTCAGATGGTGTCAAAGTATTTGATTGTATTTTCCCATCTTAAGCATCATAACATTTTGTGAATAAAGCAAGTGTTATTTAAAACTCTAGTAGTTGTCCCAGCGATTGGATTCACCTGTTAAAATACTAGGGATCCTCAACAAGTAATACAAAAATGCATTGCTTACTTTGTAAGCCTCTTCTGCCTAAGCTTTAGGGTAGTTCTGCCGCTGTATTTTACCTTTTAGACATCAGCAAGCATAGGATCTCATCTGGACAAGGTAGGGACCTAAATGAATTGATCTAAATGTAAAAGCATATGAAAAAAAGCATGGTTTTTTTTTTTTTTCTTTTCTATCTATAAACATGTATACCCTACTAATAGAGACCACCAGTAGTCACCTCTGGTGATTATGAAACAGCAGGTTGAGTAATCTCTAAAGAACAGGAAATGTAAAAATCACATGTTATGCATTTGTTTTAGGAATGTGCTTTTTGTACTTCCACTTGAATAAAGGTGTGTTTGATACTATGAGAATTTGTTTCAAATAAAATCTGAAGTCCTCAGCCCAAAGTACTTGGGAATCTTAGAATCACCTTCCTGTCTGCAACTCAATTCTTTCCAGAAAGCTGACTCACAGCAGGAGTAGGTCACTCTTTCCTGCAGGTGTAGTGCTTGGTCCTCCACAGAACTCTGGAGTAAAGTATGAATGTTTACAGCTTTAAAGGGTTACTTGACTGGGATGCTGTTGGCACATGAAGTAAATGGGTTGAGTAGAGGTAGGTAGAATGTGTTTTTTTCAATAAAACATTTCAAAAAATGAGAAACCAGATCACAACATTATAAATCAACTATACTTCAAAAAATTCTTTTAAAATGAGAAATCAAAATAATCCTTGAGGACAAGTAATGTCCATTTAAGCTTGCTGATATTTAATTGGTCCAATATAATATGGAGAAGGAAATGGCAACCCACCCCAGTCCTCTTGCCTGAAGAATCCCATGGATGGAGGAGCCTGGTGGGCTACAGTCCATGGGGTCGCAAAGAGTCGGACACGACTGAGCGAATACTCTTATAATATGTGTTCTTAGTCTTTAGTCTTGAAGGCGGGGAAGGAAGAGAAGAAATCTAATAGTTGGGACACCTAATTTTGTCTCTTCACCTGCTTGTGTACATATCTATGTATATATGCACATATTTGAACAATCCTCACAACTCTTTAAGGGAACAAACTGTTTAACAGAGACACTGAAGTGTAGAGAGGTTGA
This sequence comes from Aepyceros melampus, assembly GCA_006408695.1. Lineage (NCBI taxonomy): Eukaryota > Metazoa > Chordata > Mammalia > Artiodactyla > Bovidae > Aepyceros > Aepyceros melampus. The sequence continues at coordinate 99,432 of SJXQ01000829.1, read as the reverse complement.
AGAACGTATAGGATCACACAGCAAGTTAATGGCTCAAAGTCAGGGATATTTGACTCTAAAGCTTCCCATCATCTTGATGTTGTGTCTGACATATCTCAGAACTTGGAGAGAGACATTTTCTTTGATAGCTCTTCATTCCGTTACATAATTCACCATTAGTTTTTAGCTGATCCTAAATGGCTCCCAGAGCTCCAGGAAGCTGGGAGAAAATACCCCAGTATCTTCTGAAAGCTAGGTAGAACCGTCCCTCTCCCACCCACTCCCAGTCATTAAAGCAGGTTTAAACAGTTTTGACAATGTCAGGCCATGGGTTAGATCTCCCAAATTCCTGCTAAGACATCCCCACTGCCATCAGTAGGTTAATATTTACACTTTGTGCCCCCAATGCACTCACTTTTTTCTAACTAGAACTTACTGATGGATACATATCCTTACCAAAGTTTGTTTACCACCTCTGGTTATATTCAGTGGTGGAGCAAAGTAGGTGAGCAATGGGAACATCAAGTTTGAGTCCTAGGGTTTCCGCTTGAGCAAGAGTACATAGAGGGAGACTGGAAAGATGGAGAGCACAGAGGGTTGTAAGGCAAAAGTATGTCAGAAGTCCTGCAGAGGAACAAGTGGCATTTTCAAGGTGGTAACAAATGAATTATTTGGAGAATGCCTCATCTTAGGAGATAGCATATGAGAATTTAAGAATGAAGTTAAAAGGAAGCCCCTAGTGTGGTTATCTCAGAAACTGGAATTTCTCACATTCAAAAGTTTAACCTGGTATGTCCTTTCATTCAGTCTTATAGTTGCCAGGCAGTATGTTTAGTGCCAGCCAATGGATACAGTTAACCTAATCAAATGAATTAATCCGTTGAGTAAAAAAGATTAGTCAAAGCAATGAGTTTGGAATTAGGCATACCTATGTTTGAACTTTATTAGCTATGACTTTGGACATTTTCCCTAGTTTTGGCTATACAATGTGAATAGTAGTGTGAACATTAAATGAGATAATGTAAAAGCTACTGGTCATATAGTAAGTGCCTAAGTTATCAGTGTAAATAATAGTATCAAACCCACCATATTAGAGATACTTAGCATAAAATCTAAAAATGAGAAATGAACAAGTATTTACCAGTGCAGGACTAACGTCCAGTGAGGGACACCCTGAGTTTCAGTTCAGTTCAGCTCAGTCGCTGAGTCATGTCCGACCCTGCGACCGGTGGACTGCAGGACGCCAGGCTTTCCTGTCCATCACCAACTCCTGGAGCTTACTCAAACTCATGTCCATTGAATCGGTGATGCCATCCAACCATCTCATCCTCTATTGTCCCCATCTCCCACCTTCAATCTTTTCCAGCATCAGGGTCTTTTCTAGTGAGTTACTTCTTTGCATCAGGTGGCCAAAGTACTGGAGTTTCAACTTCAGCATCAGTCCTTCCAATGAATGTTCAGGACTGATTTTCTTTAGGATAGACTGTTGGATCTCTTTGCTGTCCAAGGAACTTTCAAGAGTCTTCTCAAACACCACAGTTCAAAAGCATCAATTCTCAGCGCTCAGCTTCGGAGAACTTAAGTATAACTAGAGGAATCCTTAGGCACTGTGGGCTGTGTGTGGTAGGACATGCCTTCTAATGGGCAATTCCTGCTGGAGTCTGCAAACAGTGATGTGTCTCTAACATTTGTATCATATGGCATTATGTCTTACACTCCTTTCAAGATGTGAATGCATGAAGGAGCCAGTGTTAAATCTGTCGATTAAAAAGATGTACAACATAAGCGTTGCGAGTTAAGTTTTATTTGGGGCAAAATGCTGATTGCAGCCTGGGAGATGGCACCTCAGATAGCTCTGAGAGACTGCTCCAAAGCAGCAGCGGGGGTAGGTCAATATATAAGATTTCGGTGAAGTGTGTGTGAGTCGCTCAGTCGTGTCCGACTCTGCGACCCCACAGATTGGGGTCCCCCAGGCTCCTCTGTCCATGGGATTTTCCAGGCAAGAAGATGAGTGAGTTGCCATTCCCTTCTCCAGGGGGATTTCAATGCAATGGTGAAGGGAGAGTTCAATGCAATGAAGGGAGAGTTCAATGTAATGAAGCACTCATTTTATAAAAGGGTTTCTGCTAGTCACGAGGAGCTGATACATCATGAAAGGATTTAGTGCTTTTCTAGATATGAGGAGATTGGGATCATGAAATCAGTTCCTAAAAATATCTGTCTAAAGACCTGTTATACCAGTAGTGTCTCACTCTCCACCCTGAATTCCCTTCAGGGAAAGTCGAAGGTCAGCGACTGCAGCGGCACTGGCAGATGGCAAATGTCCTTGCTGTTCCGTCGCTGGCAAATGCTCTTCACAAGTGCCAATTTGTAGTGGATAAATCCAAGAATGGTTTCAAATAGATGATGCTCTGTACAAATCAAAGAGAAAATATTTATTTTAGAATTATTTTGCTGCCTCATCCCATTCACTTCACTTTAAGAAAATGGTTACTCTCTTATGTTTGTACGTCATCCATGCTTATAAATTTTACAACTCGGGCGTAATTACAAGTTTTTCTTTCCAGCAGTTTCTCATGTTACAATACTCCCCCAGTCTTCCTTCCTTTTTCTTTCCTGAGTGTGGTTAGCCTCCAGGCTCTGGTTTGAACAGGCCAGGGTTTGAATCCTGCCTCTAGTTCATTCACTAACTGCCGCTTCTGGCACGTAGAATAGTAAAAAACATTAACTTTATGGGATTGTTGTGAGGGTTAATGGGATGTCAGTTTCAGTGCCCCACAACTGGTAGCTGTCGTTTTTTTCTTTACCAGGAGAATGCTTGATCATGAACAACTCATTGCCTTAACCTTTTTTCCTGCTTCAGCATATGAGATAATGCCTCTGCAAACCAGTACTCCAGGTGCAGTAGGCGTTTGGATCTTGACCCTGTATCCAAGGCTTTTCTTCCTCTTTCACCCGTTTGGTGTGTTCCTCCTCTTCATGTGCCCCAGGCAAAACAGGGAGGCTGTGTTGAAGCCACGACGGGCTGGACGGAGGGAGTAGATAACCAGTCTAGGCCTGCAGGGTCATCGTGGCCTGTGATCTGAAGGAAGGGGTGTGGCGATGGGTGGAGCAGAGCGGAGCAGGGTGCGCACGGGAATGAGAAAGAAGAAACAACCAATTTAGGTCTGTCCACCTAGGCAATGAGGGTGTAAAAGAGAAATCTCTCCCATCCTCCTTCAATCTCCTCGGGAAGGAGGACAAACGCCTAAGGAAACCCCCACACGACGCCTCTGAGCCCAAGCCCGCAGGGGACCCTTAGGGAACTCGCGATCGAGATTAGACCTCCGAGCTGCCTAGATGGCCCCGGAAGTGCGCGCCGAGGAACCCGCGTTTCCGGTCTCCCTGGAGGCCGTGGTGGCGGACGCTGCCGCTCTCGGCCAGCTGAGGGCGTGAGTGTTCAGGCCGGGCCGGGCCGGCTGTCCCCGGGGCGGCGGAAGAGGGTTTGGGCCTGGGGGACCCCAGTGGGACCGGGTTGGGGAGTGCTGCCGGCCGGGCGCTCCCCGCGGCGGGGCCCAGCCTGCCTGCTGGGAGGACAGGTCTCCCCAACCGACCCCCGGCGGGGAGCCTCTTGGGAAGCGGCACCTCCTGTTTCCCCTACGTCTGTCCCCTCTCGCTCTCTGTCCTGAAGTGGCTGCCCCTCCCTGTGTCGGGTTCTGAAGAGTTTTTAGAGAAGACCTTGGCCTTGGAGCGGCACCGGGGTTTGGACCCAGTCTATGGAGAAACCGCCCGAGCAGATGTCCCTGGATTCCCCGTGTCCATCCCCCGAGCAGGAGCCTCGAAAGACCAAGGGTGAGGAGCTGACCTAGCTGCTTTCTTTTTCTAAAGTTTGTCCTTTCCATTGAGGCCTCAGATGAGATGGACATGCTTAACCGTGCACTTAGAATTACCCTGGTGCGAGACACTGATTTTTTTTTTTTTTTAACCTGAAGCTCTGTTACATGTAAATGAAGCCTATCACTAATATTTCCTCTCTTACTGTGGAGCAGACCTGCAGCAGCACCGTCCATGGCACTAAGTCTTTCGGATCTGTCATTCCAGCACCTGTTAACTTGCTTGGCCTTTGAGAGGCTAAGTAAACTGTTGTGTGAATGAGTGAATGAACCCAGCCAAGTCTGTCCTATATCTCAAGTATCAGGAAAAGACTGGGCTCTCTTGGCAAGCTGTCCTTCATCATTAGGAAAGATACATTTTCCACCCAGGATATAAACTTCAAGAGAGTGCCCTGCCTGTGGAGTACAGTAGACAGGCCAGCCACCTGCTGACGGAAAATGAGATTAAACTGTAGACATTAGCATTTAAATTCAGTCTGCTAACCTCCCATTGTGTGTGTGTGTGTGTGTGTGTGTGTGTAGTGCACGCACGTGCGTGCTGTCATGTCTGACTCTTTGTGACCTCATGGACTAGCCTGCCAGGCTCCCGTCCATGGAATTTTCCCGGAAAGAGTACTGGAATGGGTTGCCATTTCCTTCTCCAGGGGATCTTCCTGACTCAGGGATCAAACCCAGGTTTCTCGTGTCTCTTGCTTTGATAGGCGGGTTCTTTACCAACTGTGCCACTGGCAAGCTGTACCTGGGAAGCTGTATCTTGGCCTTTTAAAAAAAGTGGATTGGATTATTTAATTGAGGGACAAGGGTTTAGATAATCCACATCAAGGATTTTGAGAAGGTTTATGTTTGGGAGGCTATTTTACATGTTTTGCTTCTAATTCTGTTTTAGGCTAATTTTTAACTCAAGTATTTATTGAATTGTTATTATAAGGTACTGAGACTAAGTTGGAAGAAAACCTAACCCCTGCCACCAGCTTAGAGTTGAGTTGGAATAGTTGTCTATGAGAGATTATGGAATAATAAACAGTGTGGAAGTTCACAAGAGGAGAGCCTTGTCAACTGGATGTTGGCCCTGGAGGCCTTAGAAAGTCATATGTTTGGCCTTAAAAGAATTTAGAGTAAGAAAAGAATCAGGTTTTAGGTCAGAAGGGATAGGCTCTTACCACAGGCTCCTCAGTGGTCACCTTTCTAAGGCCAAGTGCCTTATTTACCTTCCTAAAATACTCATTTATTTACATCAGTTCACCGTGCCTACTGTATACAGTCTATTCTCTATAACCTGGCATTCGGGTCCTGGCATTCAGGGTCCTCTGCAGCGTGATCTGAACCCAGCTTTAAACGTTTCTCCGTGTTTCCCCACACAGGCTCAGCCAGACTGGTGTGTCTGCACAAGGAGATGCCCCAAACACTCTACTCTACCTGCTATTGTGCCTTTGTGTCCTTTTTCTGCATCACTGTTGCCTACATCCTCTACCTCCCCAAACCACACACATCCCAGGGTCCCATGCATGACACCTTAGTGCAGGGCAGGCTCCTCCCTCAAGCTCCTGAAACAGACAGGGGGCTGCCAGGAAGGAAACACACGTGCTAGAGACGTTTACATGGAAGCCTGTAGGACTTGGTGGTTGACTCAGCAGTAGAGGTGTAATCACCTTTGTTCCCTTTGCTCCCATACCTCTTAAAAAAAACCTTCACCACTTGCTGTTATCTTTGTAACTGCCATTCACTTAGCTCAGGGCACCGCTTTTACTCCATCGAAACTGATTATATCCAGGTTGCCAGTAGCTTAATGAATGAATCCGTTGGACACTTTTTTTCCCTTCAGCCTTAATTTTTTTTGACCCCTTAGTATTTTTATTGACATGATTGCTCTTCTTTGAAACTCTTGTTCTTTGGTATAGGAAGCACCATTTTCTCCTGATTCTGTCTCTTGCCTTCTCAGGGTCTTTCCCATTCCTGTTTGTCCCCCTGTTTTGTTCTTGTTTTGGGTCACACCATGCAGCTTGTGGGATCTTAGTTCCCTGACCAGGGATTGAATCTGGGCCCTTGGCAGTGAAACCACCTGTAGTGGATGGAGGTAGAAAGTTGAATGGAGAAGGAATTGTGTGGGGAGATAAATGTTCAAGGAACAGTTCAGAATAATTGGAGCACAGAGTAGACTGATAGAGGATGACTGTAAAGGCAGAGTGGTATAAGATCGTGGAAGATGGACACCAGGCCAAAGAGTATAGATTTTGTTTGGCAGAAATTGAAGCACATAAACTTTGCTTAACAGGAGGCTAGCAGATGAGCTCGTAGATCAAGGAAGAGATTCTGGTCTGTTTAGTGTGAGAGGTGATTAGAATCTGACTTGAGCATATTAGCATGATAATAGGAAGGCAGGGGCAAAAAATCAAGAAGTACGTCATAGGCAGAAGCAACAGTATTTGTTTACTGAGTGAATGTGGAGCAGAGAAGAGAGTCACTGGTCACTGTCGCCTCCTGCCATGTTTTTTTCTTTTTTTTTTTGAAAAATGTTAAAGCTACAGGAGAGTTGAAGAATATTATACCAGGTACTCACACACTGGAAGAATATCTGCCAGTTTGGGACAAGTCAATCTCAAGAGACTGGTATCACAGCTGCCACTTGGAAATCTCGTTTTTAATTATTGGAGATGCTGTAGCTGGTTGACGAATACTGCCCATCTCACCGCCCATCTCAGGAGATGGTAACACCATCCCTCCAGCTATTCAATCCAGAGGGAAACCCCTGTTTCTTTCATATCCATATCCATCAGTCGGGAATCCCATCCATGTGACTGTCAGCATTTCTCTCCAGAGTCCAAGTACTTCTTACTGCCTCCTCCGCTGCCATCTTGGTTCATGTCACCATCGTCTCTCACCTGGATTGTTGCTGCAGCCTGGTTGGTTATCCTGTCTCTACACTTGCCTCCCCATGGTCTCTCCTCAGCATGGCAGCCAGCATGATCCTGTTGAAGTGTCTGATTTTGTCTTCCTCTGGTCAGAACCCTTTAGTGGCTTCCCACCTCACTCAGTGAAAAACCTCTTTACAAACCTGTGGCCACAGTGGCCTGTGTTCTCTGATCCTCTTTTATCTCTCTGACCTCATTTCTCACTCCTCTCTCTCTCGCTCATTCTGCTCCAGTCACACTTGCCTTCATGAATACCCCGTGCCTTTGCAGTTGCTGTTTCTTCTATTTGTAATCCTCTTTCTCAGAAATCCTTATCTCCTTCAAGTCTTTGCTTAAATGCTGTTTTCTTAGTCTTCCTTTGATCATGGTATTTAAAATTGCATCTCCTTTGCCCACTCTCTCAGGCACTCTAATCCTTGTTCCTTGTTTTTTTGCTTTTATAGCATCTTTATTTTAACAGTATGTAATTTACATATTTGTTGTCCATCTCCTTTAGTAAAATGGAAGAGGATTTTTTTGTTTTGCTTATTGACAGATCTCAGAGTCTGGAACTGTACCTGGCATGTTGTTGGTGCTCAATAAAATGTTCTTAGTGACTGTTATGTGACTTGAGGAATATTTCAAGGATCACCTTCAGCTTCATGGAGGAGGTGATGTTGAACAGGGCCTGAGAGCAGTGAGGTTGACATTCTCAACCATGTTGGGCAGTGGGCCAAGTAAAAGGCACCTTGTCTAGAATGTCACAGCCATTACATGTTGTGACGAGAGTGGTTCCACAGAAAGTAAAGAGGCTTCATGTGGGGAGATCAGAATGAGGCTGGAAAAACAGGCAGAGGCCAGATCAGGAAGATGGAGAAGAAACCTAAGTGTCTCTCTGCTTCCTTGGAGCTTGCAGTCTAACAGGTAAGTAAACACATGTGCAAGGGGACGTACAAACAGTAAACCAGCAATCCACTCCCACCTGTTAGAATAACTGTTATCAAAAAGACAAGAAATAACAAGTGTTGATGAGGATGTGATGAAAAGGGAACCCTCCTGTACTGTTGGTGGGAATGTAAATTGGTGTAGCCATTATGGAAAATGGTATGGAGGTTTCTCATAAAATTAAATATAGAACTACCATATGATCCAGTGATTCTACTTCTTGGTATTTATTCAGAGGAAATGAAATCATTACTGTGAAAAGATATCTGCACCAAGTTCATTGCAGCATTATTTACAGTAGCCAAGACATGGAACAGCCTAAGTGTCCATCAGTGGACAAATGGATGAAAACGTGTTCTCTCTTTATACACAGTGGAACATTATCCAGCCATAAGAAAGATGGAAATAATGCCCTTGTAACATCATGGATGGACCTGGAGGGCATTATGCTAAGTGAAATAAGTCAGAGAAAGACATTACCTCACTTGTGTGTGGAATCTGAAAAATCCAAACTCATGCGTACAGAGAACACTTTCGTGTTGCCAAAAGTGGGGTGTGGGGAGTGGGAGAACTGATGAAGGCCATCAAAAGTACATACTTACAGCTATAAGGTAAGTAAGTCCCAGGAAGCTACGGTATAACATAGTGACTGCAGTTAGCAATACCATGTTGTGTATTTGAGTAGATCTTAAAAGTTCCCATCATGCACACAAAAAATTTTAAAACCAATATCCCAATGGAATGTATAGAAGAGGACATATCTGGAGGTGGAGAACAAATATAAATATGGTTCTCTGATATCAGATAATTACTAAATTCCTTAAAGACAATGACCATTCCTTACTAAAATCTGGGCTGCATGTGTTTTACTTTGATTGCTGATGGAAATGATACCACATTGGATATTCCTCAGCACCCCCTTCTTCCAGAAAGGTTACTCTAAGCAGAGGGCCTTCTTTCTGTAACATACCGCACTTCAACAAGTCATATTTAATAAGTAAAACTTAGGAGGAGAAACATAGTAAACAGATTTTTTCCATTGTCTCCCTTAGATACAACTAGGGTGCAGAGTTGGTTTTTGTTGGTTCTCTTAGAAATAGATATGAAAGAGATATGGAATAGAGCTGAAACAGATAATGGAAATATTTTTTGCTACCCCATGCTTCATATTTTAAGCATTTCCTCCTATTCTCCCCCTCTCTTTAGCAAATCCTCTCAGTTTGCACCAATTCTAAAAAGATTCCTCTAAGGTCTGAGTATGTTAACGTTTGTGAGTGAGCATGTGAACATCTGTCTGTGGAGAGAGACAGCAGGAATGAGGAAGGTGCTGGCGTCTGGTTATGGGGAGTATTTACTGTTACCACGGTGACAACCCATGTGGCCAGGATACCATGTGGACAGAACCTTTGCGTGAAGTTCTCTTTGATTATCTGCTCAGTCCCTGCCTCTCTCCATTCAGAAACCCCAGCATCGCCCTTCCTGTGTTCTGAGAAAATCTCACTTTCCTCAAACTCTGTTTTCCTATTCTGCTAATTTCAGTGTACTTGTCTGATTAGGTACTTCATATATAAATCCTCACTTTGGTTTATTCACCATTTCTCCAAATCTGCTCAGCTTATATCCATTTCCCCCCTGTATTTCAAGGCCATTTTTCATACTTTTTTGAACCAAATACCCTGGAATACTTTAATCATCCTGTTTCCCACCAGGAGTTTTTTCTGTTACATATACCTTTTTTGTATTTTCTGTCAGATGGTGAGACCTGGACTGAGGATCAATTAATTATAAAGCAGAAAACTCTTGAAGTAGGGACACGACTACATGAAGGAGATGAATGTGAACAAAACAAACATGAGGGACCGTATGAATATGGACAAAACTTCAGTAATATGTCAGACTTCATCCAGCAGTCATATGTTCTTATTGAAGAGAAATCTCAAATGTGCAACATTTGTGGAAAATTATTCAGGCGGAATGCATACCTTATTCAGCATAAGAAAATCCACACACAAGAGAAGCCTTACAAGTGTCGTGAATGTGGAAAAGCCTTTGGCCATAGTTCAAATCTGTCTCAGCATCAAAGAATTCATACCGAGGAGAAACCCTATGAATGTGATGAGTGTGGGAGGGCCTTCCGGCGTAGCTCACACCTCATCCAGCATCAGGTCACCCACACAGGAGAGATGCCTTACCTGTGTAATGAGTGTGGAAAAGCCTTTGGCCGGAGCTCAAGTCTCCTCCGACATCAGAGAATCCACTCTAGGGAGAAACCCTATGAATGTACCGAATGTGGGAAGGCCTTCAGCCAGAGCTCACATCTAACAGAACATCAGCGAGTTCACACCAGAGAGAGACCCTACAAGTGCAGTGACTGTGGGAAAGCTTACAGTCGGAACTCACACCTTGTTGAACATCAGAGGGTCCATACAGGAGAGACTCCTTATGGCTGTAATGAGTGTGGGAAATCTTTCAGTAGGAGTTCACTCTTTTTCAAACATCACAGAATTCACACTGGAGAAAGACCCTATGAGTGCAGTGAATGTGGGAAGGCCTTTAGTTGCAACTCCTACCTCATTCAGCACCAGAAGACTCACAGTGGAGTAAAATCTTCCAAACAAAAGAATGTGGGAAAACCTTCAAGCACAGTTCATACCTTATTCATCACCTGGGAACCCATACAAGAGAGAAACCATAAATGAAGTGAAGGTGGTAAAGCCTTTGGTTGGAGTTCAGCTCCGACATCAGAGAACTTGCACCGGGGAGAAAACCTTTGTCTGTAGAGAATGTGGACTGTCTTCAGTCATAGTTCACCTCTTACTAAGACCTGATAATCCACACAGTAGAAAAATCTCTTATGCATTCAGTTCATGAGAACCTTTAGATAGAGTTCCCACCTTACTCAGCATTGGTCAGTTCATGTTGGGGGAATGGTGGGTATGGGGAGAGCCTTGCTGTGTGCCAGAAAGGGGTGCGAAAGGGGTAGAGTGATGCCATGGAGGGGGTGACTGAAATGGAACCTTTAGTTCGCACTATTTTTCATTTGATCTTGAGGATCTACATCACAGGGAGATTCTATGGTTTGTTTTTCAAATCTCTACAGTCATCCTCTGAAAACAGGATGAGTTAGGTCCACTCCAGGGAAGAACAAATCAGGGGGATTCAGACTTATGGATCAGGAAAGCAGCAGGATGTCCTTTGAAACCAGTAGTTTCCTTCTATCTCACCTGTCCTGTTGGTTGTCACTGTACATGGAAGTGGCTCTTGGGTTTTCTAGGGTCACCATTTTCACTCCTCAGTATCCTGCAGACTACTGAATTTCTCTTTGTTTTATATGTTATAGAAGCTTTAAATAAATGGGCCAGTTTTCAAAGCCAAATAATTTCTCAGTATCACATGTCATGGGCTTTGCTATGTGTAGAATCCAGTAGACTGAACTGCGTGTGTCAGACTTCCCCTTTCTTCTGTTTTTCAGTCTGTCTGGGCTCTAAGGGAGATTCTTGGGAGAGTTAGCAGAAGAGAGGCAGCAGTGATTTTGTAGCTCACATGTGATATTGTTGCTGATCTGTTGACTCACCTCACTGGGGCTGGGCTTGAAACTAGTCTGCCTTCCCCTGGATTCTTCTTTGCCTTTATTGAGCCGGGATCTGTGTGTATGTGTGTGTGTGTGTGTGTCTCATCATGGTTTTCCTTCTCTGATTGAATTCTAGTCATACACATGCTTTGCTGTCATACCCTTAAAATTTTTTTTCACCAGTTGCTGTTATCTTTGTAACTGCCATTCACTTAGCACAGGGCACTGCTTCTGCTCCCTCAAAACTGATTATTTCCAGGTTGCCAATGGCTTAGCTAAAGAATCCATTGGACACTTTTCTTTAGCCCTAAGTTTTTTGACCCAGGCTAGATGGAAGGAGTGATGGGAGGGACCTTTGCACTGGGAGTGGAACCAGCTATTGGGTGGGGGCCCTATGAGCCTGCTTATTGATAGGTTCTGGTTGTGTTATATGCAGTAAAACTTCAATTTGGGTAACGGGTTTTCCCTTTAGAGCATGGGACCAGGGAAGCACAGAACCCAGGGGAGTCAGAACTCTAAAGGTTCTAGCTCCAGCTCGCAGGCTCTCCACCGACTTTTCCAGCAGACAGTTCCCTCCTCCCTTGTCTGTCCCTCTACTCTAGACCTGGGAAAGCACAAAAATGCTTCCTGAGGAGATGATACTTAAATACACCTCCTAAATTTCTGATATTTATATACACTTTCTCAATTTCTGATCCTGGGAGGGGCTGGCTTGGCAGTCCCTAGCCATACCTTGAATACAGCCTTGGGCCCCCTGCAGAGAGGCATTTCCTATACTGTGGTTGAAGAGGTAAGAAGAGTCTTCGGGCAAAGGGAGATAGGAGGAAGACAAATTTCCACAGTGGCATCCAGAAGTGACTGCTTTCATCCCCACAAAAGCCCATCACAGCCCTCAGGTTGAAATCAACAAGACCCTTCTCATCCCAGCTCTGCCCACTGACTTCTCCAGCCCTCTGTGGCCACCCCTTCTGGCAGACATTCTGAAATTCACTGGGACACAGTATTTTTCAAATGTAGGTTAAGAGCTACTCGGGTGGGGGTGGGGCGACAAAATTAATTTATTGTAATGAGTTGCGACCAGCAAAGGGTAAAAGAAAAAAGGCAGAAATAGAGTTGACTAGAAAACATCCATCATAAAGGTAAGTCAGACTTTTGTCCTGTTTGTGCACAATGGTGCATATATACAAAGTACAGTGTGCAATAGTTCTTGCTGGAGAGCAGGTAAAAATATTTGCCCATTGCAATCCGTGTTTGGGCGTAAGATTCTGTCTAGAAGGGCCTCCTTGGTATGTCTTCCCTTGGACTGAATTGTTCTCACTCTGCATTTCCCACAGCTTGCTCTACTTTGTGCACTGATCACACTTTTAAAAAATGATTGATCTGTTTGTGCTAGTTTCCTGTTTGTGCTAGTTGCAAGCTTGATGAGGGCGGGCACTGTGTGCACCTCACCTGACATCTGTCATTAGAGAAGGCACTTGCGTTAAGTGACTGAATGATAAACCCAGGTCCAGGTTCTACCTGGCTGTGTGTGTTCTCAGACAAGGTCTCTGTTTTTTCTGACTTTTTATCTGATCTGAAGGAGATCAGCCCTGGGATTTCTTTGGAAGGACTGATGCTAAAGCTGAAACTCCAGTACTTTGGCCACCTCATGCGAAGAGTTGACTCATTGGCAAAGACTCTGATGCTGGGAGGGATTGGGGGCAGGAGGAGAAGGGGATGACAGAGGATGAGATGGCTGGATGGCATCACGGACTCGATGGACGTGAGTCTGAGTGAGCTCCGGGAGTTGGTGATGGACAGGGAAGCCTGGCATGCTGCAATTCACGGGGTCGCAAATAGTCGGACATGACTGAGCAACTGAACTGACATACAGAAAACTTGAAAGAGTAGACTAATAAACACCCTATATATTCTCCACTTAGATAAACAGTATTGCCATTTTTCCATATTTGCTTTCTATTTATGTGCTTCCCCCCTCCCCCGAAGCATTTGAAAGTAAGCTTCACCCTGAGTATTGGGTTGGCCAAAAATTTGTTCAAATTTTCCTGTAACAGTAAAATCTGAACGAACTTTGTGGCAAACCCAATACTATGGCATGCTTTTTCTAAGTGACATTCTTGTACGTAATCACAAGACTATTAACATACCTAAGAAAAATAATTAAATTCCATAATACCATCTAAAATGTAGTCTGTATTTAGATTTTCCTTGGTTGTCCCAAGAATGTGTTTTATAGCTAGCTTATTTCAAATCAGAAAAAAAAAAAATCAAGAGTTGCATTACATTTGGCTTTATATCTCTTTAGACTCTTTTAATCTAGAAGAGTCCCACTTTTTTTTTTTTTTAATGACTGACTTCTGGAGGAGTCAAGAACAGTTCTCTCATAACTTTCCATGAAATTGATTTCCTTGTTTTCCTGAGGTGGCATTTAGCTTCCTCCTTACCCCCTGTATTTTCTCTCAACTGGAACGAGGTCTAGAGGCCTGATGATCTACTTCTGGCAAGAGCACCTCACAGGCGATGCCTCCTTCATACTGCTGTCACCTCAAGAGGCACGTGACATGAGATGATTCTACCCCAAGTAATACTGTTTGTTTACTGGCTTAAGGGAGTGGCCGCCAGATCTCTTCTGTATAAAGATATGTGTTTCTTTTGCAATTAGTATTTGTGAGGAGGATAAGCTCTAGCACCATGTGAAGAATCTATTCCTCTAAGGCCTAATGTTTTTAGTTATCGCCCATGATTTTTAGCAACCATTCATATGATGGTTTGGACATGTTCTTAACCAGGGGCTCAGCTTTTCCATCTGTGAGTAAGTGGAGTCTCTCAGTTGTGTCCGATTCTTTGCGACCCTGTGGACTGTAGCCCACCAGGCTCCTCCGTCCATGGGATTCTCCAGGCAAGAATACTGGAGTTTGTTGTCATTTCCTTCTCCAGGGAATCTTCCTGACCCAGGGATCGAACCCAGGTCTCCCGCATTGCAGGCAGATGCTTTAACCTCTGAGCCACCAGGGAAGCCCAGGTAGCCTGGGCATAATCATACTGGTGATTTGGATTTGCTATATAATGACATTTAATAGTGTGACAGGGTGTGTATGAAGATGCTGTTACAGTCTGCCATAATTTGTCTGTTCTCTGAGAACACCAACCCTCTTCCTTTTTAGAACGTTCTTTGGCTGCTCCAGATAAGTGGTCTGGTATGATCTCTAGTGGCCTTGGCCTGCAACTGCTTGCAGCCAGGCTTCAGTTCCCAGCCAGAGATTGCGGTAGTACCAGATCCTAGCTACTAGACCAGTGGTCAGTGACAAGGGCCCTGACCCTTTGGTTTTGCAGAAAAGAATTCCCACAAAGACAGAAAATAGTGAAACAAAGTATTAAAGAGGGGGAAAAAATACAGTACGTGTTGATAGACTCAGGGAGAGAGAGAGAGAGAGAGAGAGAGAGAGAGAGAGAGAGAGAGTCGTTGAGTGGCCTCCCTTGTGGCAGTTTGAATTACTTTTATGGGGCATTTTTTCTGGTTTTCCTTTGGCCAATCATTTTGATTTGCCTGGTCCATATTTGGTACATCTGAGGATCCTCCCGTGTGTGTGCACCATCTCTTAGCCAAGATGGATTTTACTGAAAAGGCATATGGGTAGGGAACATCCCTTTGCATCACTTCCCTGTGGCCTCCAAGGAGCCTTTTCTGTGCACGTGTGGTAGGGGAGACCTGACTGCAAGTAAAGAAACGTGTCATCTGAGCAGGGCCCAGCCTCCTCACATCTCCTGCTATTCTTGTCTTGGAGTTTCTGTTTATTAGGAATGAATCGCTAATCGCTTTACCCTTGGGGTCTCATCTGCCTCCTTCCTCAAAACCTTCAACTTCTTTGATGATTCTACCTGCTTGGCCTCTGTAGGGCACAGCTGACGCATCTTTTTCGGTGGAGTGGAATGAGCTTGTGACCAGAGCTGAGCCAGTCAGAATCCCTGGGGAACTGGGAACCAAGTAGGGGTGGGAATAGGGTGAAGAAAACATTCTTTTTCCTGAGGGTGCCTGAAAGTGAGGCTGAGTCTGGATGTTGACTGTTTACCCTGCTGCCTGAAGGACAGCCTCTGGGATGGAGGGATCAAAAGGCATCTCTGAGAGCAGGGCAGAGAGGTCTCCCTGGCCTGGCTCAGGCCTTCCAACTGAACTCTGCCTTGCCCCAACTAAGCCAAGAAAGACCTGTCTTGCCTGAGGCCTTACAAATTGGGGTCTGAACCTTATGACAGGTAGAATACTGATTATACAATGAGCCTCTCACACGATGTATATTAGTCGCTTCAGTCATGCCTGACTGCAACTCCATGGACTGCAGCCCGCCAGGCTCGTCTGTCCATGGGGTTCCCCAGACAAGAATACTGGAGTGCCATTTCCTTCTCCAAGGGATCTTCCCCACCCAAGGATCAAACTTGGGTCTCCTGCTTTGCAGGCAGATTCTTTACCATATGAACCACCAGGGAAGCCCTCTTCCACGATAGATAATCAACTCACATGTTAGGTGATTCAACAAGTTAATGGTTCATCAGCTCTCATCCTTTCCTGTTGTCTTTGAATATGTTCCTGCTAGTGGAGAGGTGTGTGGAGGTACCAGACATGGTCCTGGTTCTTAAAAATCTTAATGAGTTATAAATGCCTCTCCTTGGTGAGCTTAGTCTCAAAGCACGGGGAGCTGGTGACTCACCCAGCTCCAAGCGTGGCCCCTCTTGCCACACAGACCAGGCCCCCAGCTCAGCCACCAGGGCTAGGAGCTAGAGTGGCTCTCTTGGAAGAGCCTAAGTTTAAAACCAGCCGGCCCTGGGAGGGGTGTAGACAGCCTTTTTAGCGGAGGGCAGAGGATTGTGCCGGCCAGGGCAGGGTTTGCGGGGTGTGCCTGAGTGCACGCGCAGGGCAAGGGTGAGGGAAAGACTGGGAATGGGGGGGATGGGGGGTGAGCGCGAGGTCCGCAGCGCATCTCCCAGGCCCTCCCAGCCAGCCTGCTGGAGAAGTCACTATGCTCATGCCTTTTTCACAGATGAGGAAACTGATGCCCAGGAAGAAGAAATGACTTCCCCAAGGGCACCCTGCTGGTGATGGCAGAGCTGGCATTCGAATCCAGCGGACTTCAGGGTGCACCCACCCCCACCCCATTCTGCGTACCGGTGAGCAAGGCCTGGACCAAATGAGGCAAACTCAAACTTGCCAAGAGATAAGTTTATGACAACGACAACCTAGAGGGGTGAGATGAGGTGGGAGGGAGGACCAAGAGGGATGGAACATATGAATGTCCTGTGCTCTGCTGTGTCACTCAGTCCTGTCTGACTCTTTGTGACCCCATGGACTATAACCCGCCAGTCTCTTCTGTCCATGGGGATTCTCCAGGCAAGAATCCTGGAGTGGATAACCAATCCCTTATCCAGGGGATTTTCCTGACCCAGGAATCAAACCGAGGTCTCCTGCATTGCAGGCAGATTATTTACCAGCTGAGCTACAAGGGAAATCTGGAACATATATAAAATTACAGCTGATTCACATGGATGCATGGCAAAAACAAGCACAATATTATAAAGCAACTATCCTTCAATTAAAAATAATTTTTTTGAAAAGATGAACTTATTTCAGAATAGCAGAGGAATTGCAACTTGGGACATGAAATCAATAGCAAATAACAAGCAAGTCTGTTTAGGGCTTGAGGTTAACTGTATTTAAGGGCAGAAACATAAAGAAGGGAGAGTACAGTTAGAATTTTTTAAAATGACAAACCAGTGGAGACATGCCTTGCTATTTCCCTACTCAGACAAAACCAGCCTCACCAGACAAACAAACTCAGTTCAGCTTAAGGAGGGTCATCAGTGGGAAGGAACCCCTCACCCAACCCAAGTCACTTTCGGCCCAAGTGACCTCAAATTACTGGCTGGTGGGACAAGTGGGGAGTGAGGCTCCCGGGGGCCCAGACAGTTCCCTTCCCGGTTCCAGCCCGGGATACACTTATCTGGGCTGCGCCGCACCTGGGCCGGTGACAGGGCTGCTCCAGGGCTGGGCACCGGAGCGCAGGGGGACAAGACTCTGCCAGCGGGAACCAGGCTGGGAGGGGCACGCAGCTCTTCCAGTCATTGGCCCTTTTCAGAATAATTGAAACGTCAATGAGAGCAGATGATAGTAAGTTCATTTCATTTTGAATGTTCTTGGCAAAGTAAAAGTTGGCAACCCTTTCCCCCCGCCCCATTCTGTCTCCCTCTCCTCTACTTTTGGGAATCCCAAACCCAGCTGCCGGCTAGTGGTGACTGGTGACGAGGTGAGGAGAAGGGGTGGCCGTTCAGGGTTGTGGTCCCTGTGTCCTCTGACTGACTGTGGCATCCTGGACCAGTCTGTTCTCCTTTCCAGATGTTTCTTCATCAGTACAAAAGGATCTGCAAATCCCCCTTTATAGTAACTTGTCCGGGTCCTTTGAGTCTGGCTTATGTACCTGGTGCCCAGTTGTCGAGAGCCAGCACTGAGAGCAGCTCCATGCAGAGGCTGGCTTATCCCTGGATAAAGGCCCGCAGGGTCCTCCTCTCTGGAGAGCAGCTGGGGAGGGCCAGGGGATAGCTCAGAGTCACCTCAGGCGAGGAGGGGAAAGCACTGCACTGCCTGACAACTTTATGTCTCTTCTCCCCAGTAGTTACCCAGAGCCTGAGAGTTCCTGTCTTTTTCATCCCTGATTCTCCTCGTTGACCTAAGCTGGGCATGAGGCGCCCAGTAAGTACACAGTTTGTTTTCGTGGAGTGAGTGGAGAAAGGCCAGTGGCTGGGAGAGTCCAGAGAGGAGAAAGGACCAAGTTGAGGTTTGCAGAAGATGTGGGATTTAAAAGGCTTAAAGGGGAAGAGACCTGCCCTCAGGGAAGAAACCCAGACTGGAGATGCTTGGGGTGACTGTGGTGTTCCAGGAATGGAGAGAGTCATGGTGGGTGTGGGGGCAGGAGGGTGGGTGCTTTAGAGACTTTATGAAAGAAAACTTGAGAAGGTGAGGACGGTTGATGAGGTGAAAGTGTGGGAGAAACAGAGAAGGCAGCATGAACTCCAGACTAGAGTGTGGGTGATGGAGCAGGTGACTGAAATGGGGGGACACTCAGAGCATCAGTTGAAAATGTCCAGGGTACTCCATTCCCTGCAGAGGATGGGATCAAGATGCGACCATGACTCCTACCTGGAGAGCTTTAGAGCCAGGACTCAACTCTCTCTGGTCCAGTGACTTCATCCTCTTAGAGTGAAGGAAACCAAGGCCCCGAAGTTTGGGTGATTCATCAGTACTGCCTGGAAAGTGGAGAGATCTCAAAGGGTAGCTTTGCAGAGAGGGCAGGACAAATTTTTCAGGTGCGAAGAAGAAAAACTGGGGAATGACAGAAAGAGGAGAGAGCGCTTTAGAAATTTCCCAAGCGCTCTGACCGCAGTCAAAGAGGAACAGTTGTTAACTCTTCTATAAGCGTGGATTTCCTCTGCCTTCCGGCTAGTTCTTCTGTTGTGATCAGATGATCTCAAAGCCTCAGAGATGCTCCTTGCACCTGGCTGCAGTGAGGGGCCCCAGTGCCTAGGCACACACGGGGGCTGAGAGGAAAGGGAAGCCCCTCACTTGCTGTGTGCAGCTTGGAAGCGTGGCGCTGCCAGGCAGGCACAGTCTGCTGAGGCAGCAGAAACAAGGGCTGTTGTCTCGGGGTGTCCCCATCTCCCTTGTCCTGTCCCTCTGACCACCGGATGCCACCTTCCTGCACTGCCACATGGCTATGGTCATCGGGGGCCATCTGGACAGGGCCCACCCTCGCTGTTGCACCCAGGCTTCCAACGACCCTCCTCTCCTCCCCCTCCATGGCCCTCTCCACCTCATTCCTCAGGTCTGCCAGGCTGGGTGAAGACAGAGAAGAGGCTGACTAGGTGAATCCTTAACCGAGCACCTGGGCCCTAAGCACTGTGTTTGACGCTTTGTTCGCAGCATGTTACTTGGTCCGCCCAAGAACCTCAATGGGCAAGTGTTATCTCTTCCCTTTTCCAAATGGGGAACCCAAGGTCCTGAGAGTTTTAGTGAGTTCCCCAAGGTTACCCAGCCAGCAAGTGATAAAACTGGGACACAGTCACGGCTTCCACAGCCAATTCCAGCCAGTGCTTACCTTCCATATCACAGGTGTTCCTTCTAGGAAGACATCCTTGATGACAGCTGGTGGTGATGGAGAAGTTATAAGGGATCCTTAACTGAGGGGCTCAACCTCCAGGCCTAGAGGGAGCCTAGGGCATCAGAAGGGCCTATGAAACTCTAAAACTATTTTTAAAAGTTTCTGTGTGCAGATTTTCTGCTCAGTTTTCAGCAGAGGACCAGCTGGACCCCTGTCCATCTAAACCCCAGGTCCTGAGGCAAGAGGGCCAGTCCCTGAGTAAAGGTACTCCAGGCCTTGGTTTTAGTATCTGCCTGGTCCTCATTCTGAAATCTCCAAGGGCAGACAGTAGCTAATAGCTGANTGCTGACATGTCCGCAGGCACCATCTCCATCCCCTGGTGCAGCGTGGGGCTCCCTCACTGTTCCTCCCACAGGTGATGCTGACGGTAGAGGACAGAGATGTGAAGGGCTTCACCTGGGCCATAGCCCCCGCCTTGACTTCCCTGGGCTACCTGCTTATCCTGCTGGTCTCCATCTTCCCCTTCTGGGTGCGGCTGGTGAACGAGGAGTCCCAGGAAGTGTTCTTCAGTGGCCTATTTGAGAACTGCTTCCATATCAAGTGCTGGAAGCCTCGACCCTTATCCAGTATGGAGGGCTGAAGGCGGGGATCGGGGAGAAGGAAGCGGGGCCAGCTTGGGGTTTAGGGGGTGACAGAGGACTGGTGGGGGCAGATAGAACAGAATTGAACACGCCTGAAAGGACATTTTCTCTCAGTCTCTTGGGGTTAGATGAAAATAGGCAGCTGGGAGTGTTAATGATGTGCGGTCTACCCATGGTGGGGTCGGAACTTTGGCCCCAGGCCAAGCTTGGGGACCTGAGGCTGGCCGGGCTCCGCCCTCTGGGCTGAGTGCCGGGGCCCAGCCCGCTCTCCCTCCTGCCCTCCCCTGCAGTTTACGTCATCCTCGGCCGAGTCTCCCTGCTGTCCGCTGTTGTCTGTCTTTCCTCACCACTTTCATCATGGTGTCCTTTGCATCTCAGCTCTTTCCGAGGACCTGGAAGCACAATTTTGTGTCAGCCTTCATCAGTTTCCTCACAGGTGGGGAGCAGCAGGTGGGCCCCAGCCTTGGCGAGGGGTCCAAAGATGGGGGGATGGTCTCTGTCTGAGGTCAGGAGAGGGACTTTCTAGGGCCCCTCTCCTCTGTTTCCATCTCTGTGAAGTTGCCCAGGGCACAGCAACCCGCTCCTGGGGCTCCTCCTAACTGCACTTCCAGAGGGCACAGCCCTCGTCACCTTGGCTTGGCAACATCTCTCTGGGGGTCTTTCCCATCATCTCTATCCTAGCAGCTGTCCTGGAACATAGTACAGAGTTATAATTGAAATATAGACTATAAACCAAATACAAATGTTTCTTGGATGAACGAATGGAAGAGACCATCTCTGCCCTCTAGAACCTTCTAACTTTAATAGGCTGACCAAGGCCCTGCCCTGGGAAGCTCCCATCAGATGGAGGCGGTGGAACGCTCACAGTGGGAGCATCATGCCTGGGGCCCATCTGGAGTTGGCCCAAGGCCCGGGCACAGAGGGTAGCCGGGAAAGGGGTTTCTGAGAGGCAAGGCACACGGGCTCTGCAAAGAGTTAGAAAGGAGGTGAGACAGGCGCATGGGCTGGAGGTTGTGGGTTCTGAAAGCGGAAGGGGCCTGGGCAGGAGAAAGGAGCCTCACGCAGGTGCTGGAAGGCTGGAGCGGGGGCAGGAGGAGATCAAGGGGGCCTGCCTGTGATCCCGCAGGGACTTGTGCTTTCCTGGCCTTGTTGCTGCACGCCCTGGAGATCCAGAGTCTGCGGATGAAGCCCAGCCCCCCGCAGTTCTCCATACAGTGGCCTTACTACGTCCTGGGCTTCAGCATCCTTCTGTTCATGGTGGCTGGTGAGTGATTTGGGCCTGGTGCCCTCTCCCGCCCCCTGTCTGGATTCAGGAGCTGTGGGTGCTCTAGAGCTGAGCTGCTCAAAACCCTAGTCCGTGTGGCTGTTGTTGCTGTTTAGTTACTCAGTCGTGTCCGACTCTTTGCGACCCAATGGCCCGTAGCCTGCCAGGCTCCTCTGTCCATGGGATTTGCCAGACAAGGATACTGCCACAGGTTGCCATTTCCTTTGCCAAGAGATCTTCCCCACCCAGGAATCGAACCTGGGTCTCCTGCATTGCAGGCAGATTCTTTACCAGGGAAAGCACCCACATGTGCCTATGTAACTTTAATTAATTAATGTGAAATAAAGTTAGAAATTGAGTTCCTTGGTCACACTAGCTACACCTCACATATTCAAAAACCACATTGTTATGTGCTCAGTGGCTTCCACATTGGGCAATGTGGATGCAGAAGGTTCTGCTGGATGGCACTGCTCTAGGGCCTGCCTCAGCTCTGTCCTCCACCTTCACCCTCCCCATTCCCGTCTTCCTTGACTTTAGAGCCAAACTTGCACATTTCATGTGCTCCCTTACACCATTCTGGTTCCTAAGGCTTTCTGTCCCTATCTCTCTAGCTTGAAATCTGTGATCTTATTCCTCATTTGAACCCCTTTTTCTTTACTTATCATCATCATTTAAGTTCTTCATCCCATCTGATCCCATCTAATTGTCCCTACTCCTCATCCTCTTCCCACAATATTAACCTGACCCACGATCATAACCTATTTAGACTCAATTTTATTATACATTGAATATATAACAAAGGGTATATCTGTAAGATGTAAGTAATTATAAACTGTACACCCGTATTTCCACCATATATTTAAGAACTAGCCATATTTTGTCAAATCCATTGTTTAGAAGTTGCTGCTGCTGCTGCTAAGTCGCTTCAGTCATGTCCGACTCTTTGCGACCCCATAGATGGCAGCCCACCAGGCTCCCCATCCCTGGGATTCTCCAGGCAAGAACACTGGAATGGGTTGCCATTTCCTTCTCCAATGCATGAAAGTGAAAAGTGAAAGTGAAGTCACTCAGTCGTGTCCGACTCTTACCAACCCCATGGACTGCAGCCCACCAGCTCCTCCATCCATGGGATTCTCCAGGCAGGAGTACTGGAGTGGATACACTCTTATTTTATGTACCACTGAGAAAGAAAAGACTGATGCCAAATATAGTTCTAAGGTGCTCATAGCTTGTAGGGCACATCTTTATTTCAAGATGTTAAAATGTGGAGAAAATGGGCTTGTTAAAATTAATGAAATATGTTAGAATATTAAGTATCTTCGAAGTTTCCTGCCCCTCTCCACTATATGGCTCTTCCTTCTCTCACCTTCTTCTCTATCCTGAGGAATCAATTATTCTGAAATTCATGCCAGTTATGTTTACTACATGGTTATATATCCTTAAACAATGTATTATTTAGTTTTACATACTTTAAAATGTTATATGAGTATTATGATACTGTATTTTTTCTTTTGGAATTTGCTATGTTTGATCGAGTGGGTAAAATCTCGAGATTTCTCCATATTAATATGAGGAACTAAGCTTCATTTGTTTTTACTACCTTGAGTATTTAATTGTGTAACTAAGCTTTCCAGTAGAAGGAGCATGGTATATTTCTATGGGAGAATTTTTAAGTTAATGATTCAGTTTCTTTAATGATTACATGACTATTCAGGTATTTTATTCTTGAATCAGTTTTGCCAAGTTATATATTTCTTTATACATTTTATCTAAATTTTAAATTTTATTGACAAAAATATCTTTAAAATTTTGTTCTGCATCTGTAGTTGTGTGCTTTTTCATACCTGATTTTTCTGTTTTTTCATTACTAAGTTTGTCAAGAGTTTATCAGTTGTTTTAGTCTTTTCAAAGAATCAGCTTTTTAGCTTTCTTAAAGCAAACCTTCTTGTTTGTTTTCTACATAATTGCTTTTTGCCTTTTATTTTGAACTTCCCTCCCCACTGCTTAATTTTTTTGTGTGTTTATTCTGTTCCTTTTTCAACTTTCTAAATCAGGATCTAAGCTCATGAATTATTTCTTCTTCTCTAAGTAGGCATTTAAAGCTTTAATCCCCATTTAAGAATTGCATCTTTATTTCAGCTCTCATTTTGATATGTAATATTTTTTGTTGTTCAATTTCAAATATTTTCTTGTTCCCCTTATTACTTCTTTCATCCATGCATCATTTTAAAGTATATACAATTTGGTGCATGAACTGAAGCTGAGGAGTGGTATTTCTAGAACATTTTTTATCTCCTCCCTAATATCTTTTTTTTTTTTTTTGTCTTTTGTGGAACCCCAGGAAGACTTCTGTTAGACCTTAATAGTCTATCCTGCATGTCTGTCAGTTTCTCTTTCATATTTTCTTTGTCTTTCTGGGCTGCATTCTGAATAATGTATCTAGCTACATCTTCAGTTTTATCCATTCACTTTTTAGCTGTGTCTGATCTATTTAACCTAGCCTTTAAATTTTTATTTCAGTTAATCTGTGTTATAACTAGACATTGTATTTTCCTGTAAATCTCATTTTATACTTTTTCCTTATGTTTTAAATTTCTTCTCTAAATATATTTTTATTATACATGTTAAACATACTTACTTTATATTCTGTATCTTATAAGTTTTAAAGTTGAATTACTTGCCCCTGTTTCTACAAGCTTTTGCTTGTGGTGCCTTGTTCCTTCCTATGTTCTGTGGGTTTTGACTGTGAACTCATTTTCCTTGAAAAAAATTTTTTGGAAGATCTTTGAGGCCTGTATTTAAAGTATTTCCTTAAAAAAGGGTTTGCATTTGCTTCTGCCTGGTACCTGGGTGCAACAACAACTACCCCAGGATCCCAATCAAAATGCTTAGGTACTGTGAGTCTAGCTGCAGACCCACATGCTAGCTAGCCTGTGCTTGGGGATTTGGAGTCCATGCAGGCGACTTTGAAGTTCCAGCTTCATGTGGCTGACTCTCACTAGATCCCCTCAGTGCACACAGGACCTGGCTTTCCTTTTATTTTCTGTGTCCTGAATGGCCAACTGAATGGAAACTCAGGGTCACCCGGGTTGAATAGATGTCTCCACAGTGAAGGCTAATTGTGTGTTTGCTTAACCCTCTAGATTCCTGAAATCATTTGGTTTTGGCTTCTGAAAATGTCTTACTCTAATGCCAGCTTGATGATGTATTTATAAATAGGTTTTTGAAGAAACATTTAGAAGTTTTGTTTAGTGGGAGAGCATCTTGTTGACTATAGAGCTGAAAATAGAAGTTGTGTTTTATCTCAGTCTTAGCCATAATGCAGCATTTCTTATCCAGTCAGGATATCTCCATTTGTTCCTTAATATTCACTCTCCCTTCCTTCCAGTAAGATTCAAAACTTACTGAGAATTTTGAATGGGTTGGGCATGAAGAGGCCTGGACTTTGTGTTTTACCTTCCTCTCTGAAACCTGGTTTTCTTACCTATTAATGGTTAGACAGTTGCTCAGATGACTTCCAGCACTAGCCACGGTTCCTTGAGTTTATCCATTTGTATGCTTTGTCCGTCAATGTACTGTTTTGCCTTCTATTTCTGTAAAACTCTAAATTGGAGGGCAGGTGCACACCAGAGGAATCAGGTCAGAGGAGGGAACTTCCAGCCTCTGGGGCACTGAGCTTGATACACTTCTCTCTCCTGACTCAGACTTTTGCTGTGACCCAGGTGCCATCTGCCTCATGCAAGAAATAGCCTGCCCTGGGTGCCATTTGTTGCCCATTTCCCAGAGCACTGAGGACGCCCAGGAGATCTCGCGCCTGGAAAACCTGGATAGTCTGGGAGGAGAACTGAACTCCATGCAGAAGGAGATGCTGCTGAAGGAAGAAACCATGATCTAGACCCAGACAGTCTGTGCCCTGCCCTTCGCCAAGCGGTGCGAGTGCACGTGTGCCAGTCTTCAGTCTACCAGTCTCTGCCACTTCTGATGAGGATCTTGAGTGTCAAGTCAACCCCTCCCTTCCCCCTACTCACAGTGATTCTATCCTGCGTGTGTTTGATATTTGTTAAACGTTTTTTGAATTCTTCCTGAGCTTTCTGAGTGATTTTTTTGGACAAGTGTTTTCAATAAAAAGAGGACTACTCTCTGTTAATCCATACCTCTGAAAACAGACAAGGGAATTCCCGGCGGCCCAGTGGTTAAAACTCCACTCTCCCACTGCAAGGGTCATGGGTTCCAGCCCTCGTCGCGGAACTAAGATCTTGAGTGCTGTTCGGTGTGGCCGAAAAACAAACAAAACACCAGCTTGCAGCCTAGAGGGCAGGAGGGGAGAGAGGAGTATCAGGAAATGACGAAGTGATACGAGGTTTTGTAAAATAAAAACTGAACAGAGTATAACCACAGCAGAAGGTGTTTGAGATAGTGACATTAAAAAGGGTTCCCAGACAAAAACTGTGACTCAGTACAGGGAACTTTTCTCATGTCTGTGTTGGAGGGAAGGGCTGGGAGTGGTAATAGGTGGAAGCTTCCCCAACACTGAGCTCCCAGGTCTGGGAGTCTGAGCCTAACAAGTCTATGCCTTGGGAAAGAATAGCCAGGTTAGCCAATCCACACAAGGGCACTGAGCCTCTCACTAGAGCCAGAGGCTTTCTGCAGGCACCTCTAAAGTTGCCTGTTAATAGTCTTGAGGTGCTTTCATACTGGGGAGCACTCTGCCTCCCAGCTAGGCTGGTTATAGCTGGGGAGAACACATACCTTGGCCTTCCCAGATGGTGCTAATGGTAAAGAATCCATCCCTGGGTCGGGACTATCCCTAGGAGGAGGAAATGGCAACACATTCCAGTATTCTTGCCTGGAGAACTCCATGGACAGAGGAGCCTGAAGGGCTACAGTCCATGGGATCGCAAAAAGTCCAGACATGACTGAGCAACTAACATTTTCACTGGCCTCTCATTGCCTCCAGGTCATCCATCACCCTAAGTACTTAGCTCAGCCACCTGCTCTACTAGTGGTGATGGTGCGGGGAAGCCACTAACGCCCACTGCTCGCTGGGTTCCTCATCGTGCTCCTTGTGCTGGGGCCACCTGACCTCACTTTTGGGTCCACCCAGGAAATCTCATTAACTTGTGTGCAGGTCAGGAAGCAACAGTTAGAACTGGACATGAAACAACAGACTGGTTCCAAACAGGAAAAGGAGTACATCAAGGCTGTATATTGTCACCATGCTTATTTAACTTATACGCAGAGTACATCATGAGAAACACTGGGCTGGAAGAAGCACAAGCTGGAATCAAGATTGCTGGGAGAAATATCAATAACCTCAGATATGCAGATGACACCACCCTTATGGCAGAAAGTGAAGAGGAGCTAAAGAGCCTCTTGGTGAAAGTGAAAGAGGAGAGTGAAAAGGTTGGCTGAAAGCTCAACATTCAGAAAATGAAGATCATGGCATCTGGTCCCATCACTTCATGGCAAATAGATGGGGAAACAGTGGCTGATTTTATTTTTGGGGGTCTCCAAACTCACTGCAGATGGTGATTGCAGCCATGAAATTTAAAAATGCTTATTCCTTGGAAGGAAAGTTATGACCAACTTAGACAGCATATTACAAAGCAGAGACATTACTTTGCCAACAAAGGTCTGTCTAGTCAAAGCTACGGTTTTTCCAGTAGTCATGTATGGATGTGAGAGTTGGACTATAAAAAAAGCTGAGCGCTGAAGAGTTGATGCTTTTGAACTGTGGTGTTGAGGAAGCTCTTGAGAGTCCCTTGGACTGCAAGGAGATCCAACCAGTCTATCCTAAAGGAGATCAGTCCTGAGTGTTCATTGGAAGGACTGATGTTGAAGCTGAAACTCCAATACTTTGGCCGCCTGATGCAAAGAGCTGACTCATTGGAAAAGACCCTGATGCTGGGAAAGATTGAGAGCAGGAGGAGAAGGGGACGACAGAGGATGAGATGGTTGGATGGCATCACCGACTCAGTGGACATGAGTTTGGGTAAACTCCGGGAGTTGGTGATGGATAGGGAGGCCTGGCGTGCTGCGGTTCATGGGTCGGAGTCTGACACGACTGAGCGACTGAAGTGAAAGGAACTGAACTGAAGCAAATCTGAGCTCAGGTGCCGGCTCCTCCAGGAAACCTTCCCTGACTAGCCCCTACCCAACGCCCCCACCCAGTACCCAGGGTAGAAGCCTCTTATGCGCACCCACAAGACCCGGGTACTTCCCTCCGTCACCCTCTGACCCTAAGCCCCGCACAAAGCACCGGAGGATGCAGTCAACATGTGCTGACCGACTGGGCTCTAATCTACAGTGCCGTGAGGGAGGCGCTTTATCTCGCGGTGTGTCTGGAGAAGCGTCCTTCCCATAACGGAGCGCAGATGCAAAGGCACGCAGGCGCCAAGGGCCCGGCGTCGGTGAGCTGAACGGAGGCAGCTGGGTGGAGCCTCTGGGGGTCCGGCGCGCGCTCCCGAACGGTCCCCAGGGAAGGGGGATCAACGAGACGCACCGGCCTCCAAGAGTCCTAGAGAGGAAACGGAAGGGGCCCCTCCTTAACGCACCTGTCTGACCGCGTCCGTCACCCACTTCCGGCTCGCCGCGGGCTGAGGGGAGCCTACGTTAGGCGTCGGCTGTGAGGGGAGGCGAGTTAGAGTGGCGGGGCCGAGGTGGCTGGGGCCCGGGTTCCGTGCTGTGGGGCTGCTGCGGGCGTCGGCGGTGGCGGCGAGGCTGATCCTGAGGGCGGCGCGTCTCCCCGTGGCTGCCTCCCGCAGCACCGAGGCCTTGCGGGTCGGGATCCCGGGGGGTGCCGCAGGGCGCTCGGCTCAGGTAGGAGCGAGGTTGGTCGTGCCCGGCCAGGGTTGGCTTAACTAAGGGGGAGGTCTCCAGAACCCAGATATCTTGAGCCGAAGCAGAACACTCTGAAGAGTGAAAAGTGGTCATTTTAGAACGAGAAGCTCATTGAAAGAATAATAAAGTGGCGCCTTCTATTTGTCAAGGGCTAGAAGCAAAAGATGAGTGAGTGAGGGCTTCCCCCACCCCGCGCCGGGCCGGTCAATACGGCATCTTAGTTCCCAGACTAGGGATAGAACCCGTGCCTCCTGCAGTGGAAGCTCAGAGTCCTAACCGCTGGACTGCCAGGGAATTCCCTAGAATGAGGACATTTCATTACCAAAGGGAATCGTGTAGATGGAGACACACGGATAAGCATTCGCACTATAATGTGGTAAATGCAATCGTGGGGTGAACAAATTCAGTAGCTAGAAAGTCAGGAAAGAGAAATCTCAATTGATGCAGCAGAGAAAACAAATAGAGTGAAAATGTAAATACATTTGAGAAGGATAGATAGATACACAAACACTCAATAAAATATTAAGCAGACGCTTGGATAATATTAATGCCTACTGCCATCCGCTTCTTCTCTGCTCCATGTAAGGCGATTCTCCCCCTTTCCCCTACCCCAAGTCTACAGGTCTCTTCTTTCTCATGAGTACTTGAACTTGTGTAAACCTTTCTTTTTTTTTTGGCTTCCCATGTTTCTTATCTACACTTTTGTGTTTTGAGAGGCTGACCTCAGTCATCTGTCTAACCTCTTACATATTCAGTTTCTTCAGTACACTCACTAGGATGGTTGTCCCTATTAAATGAGAGTGTGTGCTCACATGCTTTCTAAATGGTAAAGCATAAGTTGTTATAGTAATGGTATGTATATCATTCTGTTGTTTTCTTTAGGCTGAGCACATTGTCACATTCTAGACACCAACAAGGCTATTGGTTTTACCTGCAGAATGCCTTAACTGTCTGCTTCTTTGCCACCTCCCTGATCTAAGTCTCTGTCTCCTGCTTGGACTACGGTAAGTGCAGCTTTCCTTCTTGACCCTTCATGTCTATACTCTGCTGACACTTTGCAGGCACAGTGACCTTTGAAGAACATATATCTTCCCACTAAAATAAGGAATAAGAGTGAAGTCCATAATTCTTACTGCATGCCAAGGCCCTGGATAATCTGTTTTCCTCCTTCCCCTGTGTTCTGTCCCTCTCTCACTCTGCTGAAGCCACATTGCACTTTGGTTTGTTTGCAGACTGCCTGTAATGTCTAGTCCCCAGGCTTTTGCCTGGAAAGTTCTTTGAATGACGGGCTCATTCTCATTCATTTGTTGGGTCTCATCTTAAGTGTCATTTCTTTAGAAAAGCCTTCTTCATGTTGATTGTCCCCATTAACACCCTTCTTATTTCCTTTTTAGAACTAATTCTCATTTATAATTTAAATATATTTGTTTACATTTTTTTTCCATCTGCTGCACCAGTCTGTGAGTTTCAAAGGGCGAGTACTTTGTCTTGTTCCCTCTTGTGTTTCTAGCTTCTGTGGGCCAGTCATAGATACATGTTTAATGTATATTTTCTTTGATTTTGGAAGAATGGGCACTGGTGGACTAACTTAGTTATAATACATTTCCATTTAATGATTATAGTATTATCCTCTTCATGAAATTCTAAGCTATTTGTGGGTATAAGCTAAGTCTTGTATGTTTTCTGTTTACCCTCCACACATAAGTGGTTAGCAAATACTGAGTTGAATTGACATGATTCAGGATATATGTTTAGTCTTTTGAAAATGTCTCATTATCCTGTTTTCCAGCGGAATGTGTATTGATGTAGAGGCAGAACTGGGATGCCCTGAGCTTCCTGGAGTCTTATTTATGCTGTCCTGTTGTCTCTCTGATCTTCCCTACAGACCTTCAGTCTTCTGAGAGGGGGTGTGAAGATGCTTATAGAGCGTCCAGGGATGGCAGAAGAGCCTCAGCAGCAAATGGGTGGCCCTGTGGTAGTTTACATTTTTTTTCCATCTGCTGCACCAGTCTGTGAGTTTCAAAGGGCGAGTACTTTGTCTTGTTCCCTCTTGTGTTTCTAGCTTCTGTGGGCCAGTCATAGATACATGTTTAATGTATATTTTCTTTGATTTTGGAAGAATGGGCACTGGTGGACTAACTTAGTTATAATACATTTCCATTTAATGATTATAGTATTATCCTCTTCATGAAATTCTAAGCTATTTGTGGGTATAAGCTAAGTCTTGTATGTTTTCTGTTTACCCTCCACACATAAGTGGTTAGCAAATACTGAGTTGAATTGACATGATTCAGGATATATGTTTAGTCTTTTGAAAATGTCTCATTATCCTGTTTTCCAGCGGAATGTGTATTGATGTAGAGGCAGAACTGGGATGCCCTGAGCTTCCTGGAGTCTTATTTATGCTGTCCTGTTGTCTCTCTGATCTTCCCTACAGACCTTCAGTCTTCTGAGAGGGGGTGTGAAGATGCTTATAGAGCGTCCAGGGATGGCAGAAGAGCCTCAGCAGCAAATGGGTGGCCCTGTGGTAAAACTAGAGAAAGAGCTGCCGTGGGGCAGGATGAGGGAGGACCCCAGCCCAGAGACTTTTCGCCTACGGTTTCGGCAGTTCCGCTACCAGGAGGCAGCCGGGCCCCAGGAAGCCCTCAGGGAGCTCCAGGAGCTCTGTCGCCAGTGGCTGCGGCCCGAGCTGCATACCAAGGAGCAGATCCTGGAGCTGCTAGTGCTGGAGCAGTTCCTGACCATCCTGCCACGGGAGTTCTACGCCTGGATTTGGGAGCATGGCCCCGAGAGTGGCAAGGCCCTAGTGGCCATGGTGGAAGACTTCACGCAGAGAGCCCTGGAAGCCAAGGCGGTGGGTGAGAAGGGGGTTCTGGGTCTTGCTTTGTGATGTGGAAGGGAAGCAGTAAAGATTCGAGAGGTTTGATGAAGCAGTGGGAGTGGGTGACGTGCATGCAGAATCTCCTTTCTCTGTTTCTGGGCCACTAGAAGTACCTTTTGGAGGGTAGAGGAGTTTTCAGCAAGGAAAGCCATTTCCAGGGAAGATGCAGGGCCAGTGGAAGGTCCAGTAGCTTCTTTTCTGGTCATCAGGGCAGGGACTTGGCCATAGTTCCTTTGTGAGCCTTGGGTCCAAGAAGGCAGTGGTGGACCTCCCAGTGGTTAAGTGATCCAGTGGTTAAGACTGGTTTCTAATGCAGGGGGCACTGGATTCAGTCCCTGGTTAGGGAACTAAGATCCCATATGCTGTGTGGCATGGCCAAAAAATGAAGAAAAAAGGAAGGCAGTTATGATGGATTTCAAAGGCCGGGAGTCTCCTTCCTCTTTGGGCAGAGACGTATGTGGGCTTGCAGGGAATTCTACTTGGTGAACAGTTTTTCTCAGGAGCACTGTCGGTAGCAGTGCCGTTTTCACATCTGGGACGTTGGCTCAGATGATCACATAATGAGTGGCTCTGCACCTCAGAGGCTTCCCTGGGACTCTGGTCATATTTCTGTCCCTCTCTGGTACAGTTTCCTGCTGTCTGTCTGGGAAAGAGAGGGCAGGACCGAACATTACTGTTTTGCTTTCAGGTAACGACCTTCCTTCAGTTTATCCTCCCCTTTCCCACAGCAGTCACCCTGACTCCTTGTGTTGTCTAAGAGAGTTGTTTTGTTTTGTCTTTAGTAGGAGCTTAAACGTGGACCAAGAAAGGCCTGTTTTTGTGGGTTTTGGTTTTCCGTGCTATTTGTAGAACAATTTTTTTCCTCACTAATTCACTGCACAGTCTAGGCCTTGTATTTTTTGTTTTCAGCATCTTTAACTGAGGAATGTTTTTTTCTAATGTGTGTTTTGGGCTGAAGTTCTCAATGAAATGATACTGTCTCTGTGATGTTGTTCATGGTGGAATGTGATCAGTTCTGAGGTGAGCTGAGGGACTCTTGTCAAATGGCATGGATACAGACAAGTGTCTGATCTCAGAGCCTGATGAAGGCAGTTTCGCTTCCTTTTCACCTTTTCGCTGCTGTGCTTGGGAAGAGCTGAGCCAGCTTGTCTTGTCTCCCAGCAGCTGGAATGGCTTTCATGACAGCCTTACGCAGGCCTCGTTCTAACAGGTATTGGGGACTCTTCTTAGGTTCCGTGCCACGTGCAGGGACAGCGGGAGGAGACAGCACTTTGCAGAGACCCTTGGGAACCAAGTGTCCACCTGGGGCCCGTGGAGGTCAAGCCCGAGTGGGGGATGCCCCACGGGGAAGGCGTCCAAGGCCTTGACCGAGGCGCTGAGGAGCAGCTCAGCCAGGACCCTGGAGAGGGGACGCAGGCCTTCCAGGAACAGGGTAAGACGCAAGCAGCAAGAAGACAGGGCGTAGAAAGCTGCTCTGCAGCCCGCGCCCCTTTCCTTTACAGGCCCTCAGTTGGCGGACCAGGGCGCCTGTGGGTGCCGTTTTCAGTTTCCCTGACTTCCTCCTTGACTTCAGTAGGAAACACATCCAGTGAAGTTGTTTTCTATAGCCCTGTCTCTGTCTGGGATCATGCTGTCTTGTCATTTCTTCTCCTTCCCCTCACATTCTTAATATGGAGAGTGCCAGGGCATATGTAGCTGACATGTAAGGATTTTTTTTTTTAAGTGGGTGGATAAACCAAATTCCTGAAAGTAACAGGTGACTTTACTGTGTTGCAGAATCTCAAAGGGGATTATTGTGAGCCTGTAACTTGGCAGCATGAACCGTCTTGAAGGGGCATGTGTCGTGGGTTGGGCCCTTCTTCCCAGCCGAGAGCAGAGTGGGGTACACTCATGCCTGGCCTGTCTGGAGCCTCCTTCTGGTTCCCGGGGTTCTGTGTGTGAGGCAGCAGAGCCTGTGGCTGAGCTGCTGCAGGACAGTACTAATCCTGCTCCTGTTTTCCTTTCTTGCTCAGCTCTGCCAGTCCTTCAGGCTGGTGCTGGCCTCCCTGCAGGAGCACCAGAGACCAGGAGGTGGCAGCCAGCTTCCTGACGGCTGGATCCCAGGTGAGCTGTGCCTGCCCTTCAGGGATCACGAGGTTGCTTATGAATGAGGTGCACCTTCCTCAAGAGTTCTCCGCACAGCAGAGCCCTGTGCAGAGTTGAGTGATTCTTCCTTTCTCGTCCTGATGGATGTGACAGCTTCGTTTTCTCCACTTGACTATCATCAGTTATTAATTTGGATTGAGCCTTATGCCTTAGGGTCTAGGCATAAGGCTCAGCTCACTCATTTGTATTACTCTTTGATTTCTTTTTTTTTTTCTCAGTCAACTCAGTATTACTCTCATAATTGTGGTGTTATTCAGTCACTCAGTCATGTCCGACTCTTTTGCAGTCCCATGAACTGTAGCTCACCAGGCTCCTCTGTCCATGGAATTTTCCAGACGAGAATACTGAATACTGGAGTGGGTTGCCACACCCTCCTCCAGGGGATCTTCCCAACCCAGGGATCAAACCCACGTCTCCTGCATTGGCAGGCAGATTCTTTACCTCTCAGCCACAAGGGAAGCCCAGTTGTGAGGAAGAAGCCATTATTTGTGGAAACCCCATAGGCATGATCTAGGCTGTGGTGGGCAGCCAGGAGATCACTAGCCCTCTGTGGATAGCTTTTATGGATCTGTCTGTGGCTGCTCTTCCTGTGGACCCCTTCCTCCCCGCCGAGTCAGCAGGAGTGTTGCTGACTCAGGTGGGGGTGCCCAGCAGTGCCAAGTGAAATGGTCTCTCTGGCCCCTCCAAAGGCTGCACCAGGAGTTTTGGCCTTGTTAGCACTTCTTAGCCTGCCACAGATGGGGGTCCCTAGCAGTCCTATCATGGTGTGAGTGTCTCCCATGGCATGCCCAGTGTTCCCAGGGAGGTGGGGGTTTCGAGTGTGACAGCTTTCTGAAAGGGACATCAAGTCTTAAAGTGAAGAGTTCCTTGTAGAAGGAAAGTTATCATTTGGCAGAAAAAAAATAAGTGACTCAAGTTTGATCTCATTAAGCAGTATTTGGACAAGGTTTGGTGCCTGTGCTGTTTCCTGCTTCTGTTGTCCAAGGACATCTAGAGGAGAGGAAGAAAGACATCAGCTTTTTTTTTTTTTTTTTCAATTAAGTTAGACTCTCTCCTCCTGCCACAAGCGTTCTTTACCGTGTCATGACAGCAGCACATTGGTTTTAACGTGGCACTGTTCTTAAGACAGGGCCTGCCCAAGTGTTTGCTTATCTCTGAGGGAAAATTGAGGGGATAAATAGCAGCCCCCATCTCCCTCCAATATGAGGATGTAGTGGAGGTGATTGGGTAGTGGAAATTGGAGGCTGTGGTTATTGGGTACCAGCAAAGTGGCTGCAGCAAAGACTCAATACAGTGCCTCAAACAAGTCCGTCACTTCTCTGTAATTAAACTGTCGAGAGGGAGGCACTTTCAGTCCCATTTTGGAGCTGTCTGGGACCCTGGTTCCTGTGCTGTTTCCTGCTTCTGTTTTCCAAGGACATTTAGAGGAGAGGAAAAAAAGACATCAGCTTTTTTTTTTTTTTTCAATTAAGTTAGACTCTCTCCTCCTGCCACAAGTCTTCTTTGGGGAGAAGTGATCTTCTCACTCTGTTCTCCCCTGGAGTGTGGCTTCCTGTATGTCTGCTTTTCAGTTGCTTCTGCCTTGGGATTATTTCTTTATCCTTAGCCATCTCCTGTGCTGTTTCAGGGATTGGGCCCATTTAAAGACATGGCCCTGGCTTTCCCTGAGGAGGAGTGGAGGCACGTAACCCCAGCCCAGATAGACTGCTTTGGGGAGTATGTGGAACCCCAGGACTGCGGGGTCTCACCTCCAGGTAAGACATCAGAAATGTTGGCTGTCTCCTCCGTGTTTTGTCAAATCAGGAAGCATTAAGTGTCCTTTCTCCTTTTCTTTTCTAATGGTCTTGCCTGAAAGGACTTTCCCGTTTAAGTGTGACTTGTCATTTCCCTCTTTTCTTGGCTTTGCTCCCTAGTATCTCTTTCCTCTCTTCTCTTCCCCTTTTTCTTGATTTATGTAACCAATTATTGTATTAATTTAGAGAGAGTAAAAGAGGGAACAAAGGAAGGACCTGTGGAAGGGCATTTCATTCCTAATAAATGTGCTGATGTCGAGGTGGCTTGGGGCAGACATCTGTGTTCACTGGCCCATCTAGCAGTCATGAAGCATCTCCCCTGAGTCAGTCCCTGTGCCAGGCTTCCAGAGACCCAGGGTAATAAACCAGGGTGAAGTGGAGGGCACAGTGTGAGCAGGGACAGTGAGCTGAGGGAAGATGTGGAAACAGTGCTGGAACAGGTCTGTGATCCTGGGGAAGCTGAACATCTTGACGACTTGTTGCATGTGCAACAAGGTCATGTGTAAGTAAGTGTGGAATAAACAGTGCTAATTGAATGCATGTGCTGATGAGACCCACAGGGTGGGAGAAGTCAAGGTGTGTTCCTTAGAGGATGGCATTGAGTCAGATTTGGAAGGAAAGCACAGGGTGACTTAGTAGGAAATTAAGAGGGAGGGCATTGTAATTTAGCAGATGGTTCTGTAAGAAGGCAAGGAGATGGTCTGAGCTTGGGCTGCTGTCACAGAATACCACCAAGTGGGTGGCTTTAACAACAGACACTTTATATCTCCCAGTTCCGGAGGCTGGGAAGTCCTGGATCCAGTAGCTGGCACATTTGTTGTCTGGTTAGGGCCTCTCTTCCTGGTTCACGGGCAGTTGCCTTCTTGCGAGGTCCTCATGTGGCAGAGGGAGGGAGAGAGAGATCTCATGTCTCTTCCTCCTTTTTTATAAGGCCTTTAATCCATCACGAGGGCTCCGGTCACATGACACCTGTGTGCAGAGAGCCAGCCCTGGCTTCTGCTCTTCTGGGACATGGTCCCATCCTGAGGGCTCCATCCCCAGACCCTCACCTAATTAGGGTCCAAAGGCCCCACCTCCTAACAGCAGCCCCAGGGGGCTGAGAGCTTCAGCCTTTGAATTTTGGAGGGAACCCAAACATTCAGTCCATAACAGGTGGAAAGAAGTAAAAGAATGTCTGGTTTAGAGTCAGAACAAGTGAAATGCACAGAGATCATTGGTAGTTGTTAATGGGACACGTTAGAAGCCAAGTTCTCACTGGAAGTTTCCCTTCAGATCCTCTTCAGCGTCGGTCTGTATCTCGTTTGTCCTGTAGGCCTGGGGAGCAAGGACAAGGACGCAAAGACCCAGCTGGCAGACCCCAAGGGGCAGCTCGCTTGCGAGCGGGCAGAGCGGTGTGGGGAGGCCGCTCTCCAGGGCCCGGAGTTGGGAAGACCATGCGAGCAGGAGGCCGGGAGCTCGCTGGGAAACACGCCTGGGCTGCTCCCGCCCCAGCACAGCGTCGCCCCGCTGCCCGATGACCTCCAGACCCACAGCTCCTTCTGGAAGCCTTTCCAGTGCCCTGAGTGTGGGAAAGGCTTCAGTCGGAGCTCCAACCTGGTCCGACACCAGCGGACACACGAGGAGGAGAAGTCGTACAGCTGCGGGGAGTGCGGCAAGGGCTTTGCGCTGCGCGAGTACCTGCTGAAGCACCAGCGGACGCACCTGGGCCGGCGGCCACACGTGTGCAGCGAGTGCTGGAAAACCTTCAGCCAGCGCCACCACCTCGCGGTCCACCAGCGCAGCCACACAGGCGAGAAGCCCTTCCAGTGCGCGGACTGCTGGAGGAGCTTCAGCCGCCGGCAGCACCTACAGGTGCACCGCCGGACCCACACCGGTGAGAAGCCCTACACCTGCGAGTGTGGCAAGCGCTTCAGCAGGAACGCCAACCTGGCGGTGCACCGGCGGACCCACACCGGCGAGAAGCCCTATGGCTGCCAGGTGTGTGGGAAGCGCTTCAGCAAGGGGGAGCGGCTGGTCCGGCACCAGAGGATCCACACTGGGGAGAAGCCATACCACTGCCCGGCCTGCGGCCGCAGCTTCAACCAGCGCTCTATTCTCAATCGGCACCAGAAGACGCAGCACCGCCAGGAGCCCCCGGGGCAGTGAGGGCGCCTGGCCTGGATGCCCCTCTGGCTCAGGGGACCTTCTGGGACCACCAGTGGGGGAGACCTCTTGGGAGGAAGTACCCACTGTTACTTCCTGAAGGGCTGCAGGTGTCAGGAGTGTTGGGTGTGAAGAGGCTCTTTGACTCCTTTTCTTTCCCCTCGTTTAGATGCTGGGTAAAGGAGAGGCCTGCTTTCGTTGAGGTGCCACGTCTCTCACCCAACTGGTGCTAGCACTTCTTAACCTTCTTTCCAGGAATTGATGGTCCAAGTTTCAGTTCAGGTCGAGGTTTTTCTCCTTCCATGGATGTTCACGTCCACCTCCTAAGCAAATCTAGTCCTTGTAGTGAAATCTTCTCACCTGTCAGCAGCTTGAACCTCATTTTCCTGAGGGCTGTGTCCCTGCAAGATCATTAGCTCAGACTCTGATTCCCTTTCTCCCCCCAGTTCTCTTCCATTTAACAAATATTTATTGAACACCTATTGCCCCAATGACCAGACAGCTGAGACCTCATTGCCCCAGAGTGTGGGATCAGGCTCTGGAAGCAGACTTGTTAATAAAGCAGAGCGCCCTGAGTTATATTCCTGGTGAGTGCTGAGTGAGAGGAAGTTCTCTGCTCCATCTGCCCAGTTCCTGATCTTTCCCTCCCCAGCTGGGTCGCTTAGGCATCTGTCTTTATTTTACTCTCTCTGTGGCCCCTTCCTCTCTGTGACCTACTCTCATTAGGAGTTTCTCCCATTCCATTGTTCCTTGAACAAAAACAGCTGTCCACACATCTGTTAGGAGATTAATATTTTGCTTTTGGTCACTGTCTAAACATGAGAGTATTTTTTAAAAAAACTCCAGTTTGGAATGAAGTTCTAATGAGTCTGAAAGATGAACTGGTATTAATACATTTGATGGCACTTTACAGTATATAAAATGCACTTCCCTGTTTTCTGACTTGACTCATTCCACAGATATTTATTGAGGCCTGACAGTGTGCCAGGGACTCTTCTGGGTGCTTGAAGTAGGTTAGTAAATAAAATGGGGGGAGTCCCTGTCCTTGGGGAGCTTACGTGTTAGTGAATGTGTTTGATCTCAGAATCACCCGAGGTGGAACCTGTGGATACTCCCAGATAGCCTCTGGACCTGGGCATCTGGGCCTGTGCCTCTGTCCTGTCAGCTCTGGCCCTGCAGTGCATTCGCCACCACCTACCTCTTTCCGAATCATCTCTGTCCTTGGTGCATCTCGGTCCTTGTCATCTGAGAGGCACTTGGGATCCTCAGGCCACCTGGAAATGATGAGACGGTAGCTGGCTGTTTTTATATGAATGCTAATTTAGGAAAAACAAAAATGTTTTTAGGAATTAAATACATTTTTTTTTTAATGAGAAGATGCATTATCTGTAACTGTGTTTAAGCTCTCATATTATTTTGCCATCGTTAAAGGGTTTCCTTTTTCTTGGACTTTCTGGAAACTGCCTAACTAGCAGACCGTGCTGCAGTGCCTTCGGACGCCGCTGCCGAGTGAGTTAGTCTTCTGATGAGACTGTAAGTTAGTTGTCTTTGGACTGTGTCCTGTGTTTGCAAGATGTGATTTGTCTCATGGTGCCTCTTAATCCTGTCTTCTTTCACTGGGGTTTTTTTCCCCTCCATTTTCCATTGTAAATGGGATATTGATAAATGGTAATGACTTTAATACAGAGAGTTGCATTACTTACTGTGATTTGAAACACATTATTTTATCACTCATTTGGCAGGTAACCATGGTGTTTACATTTGACTCAGCAGAAGACCTCCTGGCCCTTCAGTTGTCCCCGTGAGGCTGTGAGTAATGTGAGACGTACACTTTCTGAGATGCTGGACTGCTATTTCCCAGCACCGTTGAGTCCAGATGCAGAGTCAGCTCTTTCTGCCCCACGCCTCAGACAAGCCAGGCAAGGCTCATAGCCACCTGGAGTCCAAACCCAATGACAGGCTTCCCTCAGCCTCTGGCTTCTAGTCTGTAGGACATAGGGGCTGACCTGACCCAAGTTTGGTCTTTTCTAAGAGGTGTGTAGGGGCATGGGGCCAGTTTGGGCTTTGAGTTGCTCATTAGTGGCCTTCTGTTTACCTGAATTAATGGCAGATTCTCTGAGCATACACTGGGTTTTCAGCCAGTTGGGATCTCAGAAGGGAGCTTCTGTAAGAGTCAGAACTTGCTGTCTTCCCATGTGGGCTCCCTTGTTTGCTTTGAGACCAAAGCTTACTGACAGTTCCTCCAAAGAGTCCCAGAAGGAAAAATTTCCCATAGAGTTGTAGTAACCTTATTTTTGATAGCTATTCAAATGCCAAATATTGTTTTCTGTATTTTTCTATTTAGGAATTTTTTTAGAATAGAGAATTTCAACCATATATAAATGAATCCTCATGTATTCATCATTTAGCTTTAACCATTTGTTTCTGCATAGCCAATCTTGTTTTATTTCTGCCCCATCCTCCTCTTCATCTTCCTCCTCAGCTGAAGTATTTTGAAGCATATCTCAAGTGTTGTTTATAGATATTCAGTGTATACTGCTAAATGTTAAGGATTCTTAAAAAAATTATAATAACCACATTGCTATTATCATACCTAAAAAATTAAATAGTTGCTTAATTCCCAATTAATGCACTTAAAAAGGAAACCACATGATTTTTAAAAAGCTCCTTTAAGATCAAAGTAAGATCCGTAAATTGTAATTTGTTGCTTGTCTTCTAAGTCTGATATATCTTCGCCCCCTTGATATATGTTTTTCTTTGTTATTTGGCCATGCTGCATGGCTTGTGAGATCTTAATTCCCCAACTAGAGATTGAACCCATTCCCCTTACATTGGAAGCACAGAGTTCTCACCACTGGACCACCAGGGAAGTCCCTTCCCCTTAAAATTTATTCGTTAAAACAAGTGGTATTTTTCCTGTGGACTTTCTCACATTCTGAATTTTATTGCTTGCATACTCATCCCATAGTTAAATATAGTTCTCTGTCTTCTGATTAACTAAAAACTACAGGTGTAGAGGGCTAGTCAGGTTCACGTTTCACATTTTGGCAGGAACATACTACAGATGGTGGCTTGTCTGGTTGTTTCTCATTATATAATGTTAAGAGCCTAAATGTGAAGTCTAGGGGCCTTAGGAAGCATCGCTATGAACAAAGCTAGTGGAGGTGATAGAATTCCAGTTGAGCTATTTCAAATCCTAAAAGATGATGCTGTGAAAGTGCTGCACTCAATATACCAGCAAATTTGGAAAATGCAGCAGTGGCCCCAGGACTGGAAAAGGTCAGTTTTCATTCCAATCCCAAAGAAAGGCAGTGCCAAAGAATGCTCAAACTACCGCACAATTGCACGCATCTCACACACTGGTAAAGTAATGCTCAAAATTCTCCAAGCCAGGCTTC
Source organism: Aepyceros melampus (assembly GCA_006408695.1). Taxonomy (NCBI): domain Eukaryota; kingdom Metazoa; phylum Chordata; class Mammalia; order Artiodactyla; family Bovidae; genus Aepyceros; species Aepyceros melampus. The sequence continues at coordinate 58,932 of SJXQ01000829.1, read as the reverse complement.
AGCTGTACGTGAACTGTGAACTTCCAGATGTTCAAGCTGGTTTTAGAAAAGGCAGAGGAACCAGAGATCAAATTGCCAACATCTGCTGGATCACGGAAAAAGCAAGAGAGTTCCAGAAAAACATCTATTTCTGCATTATTGACTATGCCAAAGCCTTTGACTGTGTGGATCACCACAAACTGTGGAAAATCCTGAAGGAGATGGGAATACCAGACCACCTGACCTGCCTCTTGAGAAATCTGTATGCAGGTCAGGAAGCAACAGTTAAAACTGGACATAGAACAGCAGACTGGTTCCAAATAGGAAAAGGAGTACGTCAAGGCTGTATATTGTCACCCTGCTTATTTCACTTCTATGCAGAGTACATCATGAGAAACGCTGGGATGGAAGAAGCCCAAGCTGGAATCAAGATTGCTGGGAGAAATTTCAATAATCTCAGATATGCAGATGATACCACCCTTATGGCAGAAAGTGAAGAGCTAAAGAGCCTCTTGTTGAAAGTGAGAGAGGAGAGTGAAAAAGTTGGCTTAAAGCTCAACATTCAGAAAACTAAAATCAAGGCATCCAGTTCCATCACTTTATGGGAAAGAGATGAGGAAACAGTGGCAGACTTTATTTTTGGGGGTCTCCAAAATCACTGCAGATGGTGACTGTAGCCATGAAATTAAAAGATGCTTACTCCTTGGAAGAAAAGTTATGACCAACCTAGACAGCCTATTAAAAAGCAGAGCCATTACCAACAAAGGTCTTCTAGTCAAGGCTATGGTTTTTCCAGTAGTCTTGTATGGATGTGAGAGTTGGACTATAAAGAAAGCTGAGCGCTGAAGAATTGATGCTTTTGAACTGTGATGTTAGAGAAGATTCTTTTTTTTTTTTTGAGAAGATTCTTGAGAGTCCCTTGGAGAGCAAAGAGATCCAACCAGTCAATCCTAAAGGAAATCAGTCCTGAATATTCATTGGAAGGACTGATGTTGAAGTTGAAACTCCAGTACTTTGGCCACCTGATGGGAAGAGCTGACTCATTTGCAAAGACCCTGATGCTGGGAAATATTGAAGGCAGGAGGAGAAGGGGACAACAGAGGATGAGGTGGTTGGATGGTGTCACCAACTCAATGGATATGAGTTTGGGTAAACTCCGGGAGTTGGTGATAGACAGGGAGGCTTGGCGTGCTGCAGTCCATGGGTCACGAAGAGTTGGACATCACTGAGTGACTGAACTTAACTGAAGAGCCTAAATGCATTTATTTAACTAATTCTATAAAAGAATCTTCATTTATTAGCTGGGATGCCTCACAGCTGTATCTGTGTACTGATACAGTTCATAGAGGAAAGGAAATACTGGATTCTTCTTCCTTATTTACCCATCTTCACAATAATGGTCTAGTGGCTTTTCTAAACTGATCACCATGAAAGTGGTCAGTTATTATTATTTTTTAATAAAAAAATGCATTCTTGAATTTCACCCAACCCATCACAGTTGTTGTTACTCAAATAATTTCAGTTCTGACCAGTGGGAGCCTCTTCACATTGGCTCCTGATTCTATATAACCCTAATCACCTTTGATGGCTTCCTTGCTCTCATGTGACAAGGTATTAGAAGCTCATCTTGTTTGTTTCAAGCCCCCCTTGAGAGTAAAGGGAAGTGCTATTAATTTCAGGACAGTGGTGTAAACTGGGACTCCAGGGCAAACAGGAACACTTGGTCACTTTATATTTAGCCCTCACTGTGTGTGACAGGGTGTCTGCAGTTCCCCCACGCTGGGCTAAGGCTTGTGCTTTCAGGGCCTAGCTGTGTGCGCCATGCCAGCTATGGTGGTGAGAAAGGCTGCTGCTCCCAAGGGGTATGACCTTTGTAAGAGAAACCCCTTTTTATTCCCTGGGTGTTAACAGACTGGATAACTTTCTTCCTGAAGTCTGTCCTGGGGAGCTAATGCATTAAAAAAATGCTTCTCAAAATGTATGCCAGGGTGAATGTTGTCTGCAGGCTGATTAAGTGTGCTAGGGAGAGGTAGGAATTTTTGTTTCTTAAAAAATAAGCTGGTTTCTCATCCCATCACCTTCACCCTGCAGCACAAGTTGTCTGGATCCACTTCTGAGACGGGGAAAGGAGCTGTCAGAACATGTCTTCTTGCTCTTGTAAACTTTGCCTGAGTTTCCCAACCTTGGCACTGTTCTCACAGTGTGCCAGGTACTTCTTTGTCTTGGAGGCTGCCCTGGCTTTTTTGTGGGTCATAAGCTGTTTAGCAGGATCCTTTTTCTCAGTCTATTTGATGACAGTTGTGACAACTAAAGATGTTTCCAGGCCTTCCCAAATGTCCCCTGGAGGCAAAATTGATCTTGGCTGAGAACCTTTGCCCTTAGGGTTCAGGGTAAGCGCTGGAGTGAATTAGATGGCTTAGCTATTGGAAGAAAAGACTGGGCTTCTAAGGCCTGGACCTTAAAGACCCCTGGCCTAATTTCTAGAAAACAAAGGAGCTACTAGAGGTCATGTATGTTAAGTGCAGTGTTGCCAGACAGAGCCAAGAGCCACTGAAGCTGAGTCTCAGGGTGGGTGCTGGGATCTGTCACAGGCAGCCTGGCAGGTGGCTTTGGGTTCCTTTCAGGCAGGCACCTGCTGTGAAGCCTCCGCACAGCAGTGAGCTGGGCCTGGACTCACTGTCCCCAGTGGATGCAGGTGCACGTTGGGGGCCATGCAAGCATGGTGCAGCCAGGGCCAACATTTTTTTTGCCTCCATAATAAAGTCTTCAGGGCCCACAGTAGACATTCATATTTGAATGGATGAAAGCCCTGGATTCTACCTTTTTCATGGCTAGAAGTCTCTCAAGTGTGCCTTAGGAAGAGCACTGAAGCACGGTGCCCCTTGGTGGCCCCCCAACCTGGCAGTCATCTGTAACTGCTGCACGCCATCTGCAGGGACATCCAGTTCACTTAGCAGTTCTACAAGTCAGAGCAGCTCACTTAGGCTTCTTAAATTTTCATATCCCTTTCTTGCCTTTTTTTTTTCTTTATTGTCTGAGTGAAGGGCATATTTCTAGAGACTGGTCTTGTGCAACCCATTCTCAGGGTTGATACCTTTCAATAAAAAACTATAGTAAACATTGGTTATGAAGTGGGGAGGGTAGGCTGTCATCTTCCTTGTGTTTGTCTCCAGGAACTTAAACTGCTAGGAGAGTGAGGGTGGAAGGGGTGGGTGATGCTGGTGTTGCGCCCTGAGAAGCAGAGGGGCTGAGGAGGTGGAAGAGCAGAGGGGCCAGTAAAAGGGCTGCTTTCACTGCCGTGCGCACCAGTCGCAGCTCGTGGTTTCTGTGGCCAGAGACCAGGAAACACGGCAGATGCAAGAGCTGGCTTCATATTTCCCCCTCCTACTTAAAAAATGTGTTTGTTGAGAAGATGGTGTATGAGCTTTTAGACAAAGACTGGGAAAAGGGATGGTAGAAGTCTGTATTTGCCTTCTTGAGTCCCACCCCTGGGAGCTATTTGAGTCTTATACCATCTCCATGTCTGTGAAAAATTTGAGAAAACCCAATCTCTATCATCTGGATGTATCATGGACTTCCGTGAAAGGGCTCAGCAGATTCTCTGAACAGGAAGAAGTAGAAAGGACGATGAACAGTTAATTGTTGAGAACCAGTCTTCCCTGTAGGTTTCCCCAGCTTTCAGTTTTAGGAATTCCAGCCGCCTAGACTAAGGTGCTGATGAAAAGAATGGAAAACAAGAGATGGAAAAGCCAAGAGTTAAACAGTGTGGTGGTAGCACATACACCAGTGGAGTGGAATACAGGTTCAGAAACACCCAGCTCTGTATGGAGATCTAGACATAAAGATGGTATTGCATGGAGAAATTAACAAATTTTAACAAAAGTGACTCTTGAACATAGGAAAAGATGTTCACCTTCACTCATGAAATAAATGCCAAGTAAAGCTACACTGAGATATTTCTTATCCTATAGATTGGTCATACTTCAAAAGCCCAACTACATGTGTTTGATGAGTTTGTGGGGAAAAAGGAATTCTTACGCACCTCTGACAGAACGCAAAGTGGTACAAGTTTATGTGAGGGGAATTTAGCAGTGCTGTATCTAAACAAAATTACAAGTGAATTTACTCTGAAGACACACCTCTAACAAGAAGATACATATGCACAAGACAGTTCATGGCAGCGTTCTTTGTAGCTCCCTGGTGAATCCCACCTGGTGCTGCTCACATCTCTATGTTGAAGTGCTTTATATTTCAGGAAATTCCCGGAGCAGTGGGGCAGGTAACTCGATCATGTGGTATTTGACTCTAGAAGATCACTTTCTCATGGAATAATGGCATCTGATTTAAAAAGTTCAATGTAGGGATCTAGAGGTGACCAGGTCCACTGTCTTCAAACATCCCTTGCCTTCCATGGTACCATAGGGGATACTGCTCCTCTGGGTGGCACTCAGCTCTCAATCAGATTACTTGCTTAGCTTGCTATTTTCAGCTTGGGTAGTGGAAGAGTGGGCACGTTCCTGCCACACTCAGTGCTCAAGGGGAAAGCTATCCTAGGATATTCGGGGTAGAGATTTTTATCCTTCATGCTCTTAAACTAGTTAAACAAAGAGGCAGTTAGAGGTAATTCTAATGCCTTGGCAGCCTATATGAGCAAACCCAAACCTGAGCCTGTGAATGCCTCAAGGTTAAAAAAATTGAAAAGGATGACCGATCACAAACAGCCAGCCTGACTTCTGTATAAGGCAGCCTTATACTGCAGCCTCTCAATTTACTCACTTCTCTTCCTTGTCTTCTCTGTAGACGTCTTGCTCCTGCCTCCTGTGTGTGGAATGAGTTTTGCTCAAATAAACTGAAAAATTCACTATGCCTCCTTTTTTATTGTTTAACAGTGATTTTCAGCAGTGCTTTTCAGCAGAGACTCTCTAAGTGCCCTTTGAAAACCCCTGACATCGAAGACACCAGGGAACTTCTTTGAAATGTACTTGGGGATGGAGGAATTTTCCACTGGTTCCTTCCTTTTACCTGACTCCTCAGGTGGTAATATGCATGTCTGTTTTGAGAGCACTTGCTCCATCATCATGTGGGACACTGGCTGCACCAGAGCACTTGTTGAAACATTTGAATAAATCCCAAAGTTTCCCCCCACCAGCCCAAAGCAGATACAAGATGGTCCTACAAATGAACAGTAAGTCATGATCTTAGCAAAGTGCTGTTATGACTCTCAGCTGGTAGCCATAACACAGGAACCTCTTAAACAAGGATGTTTACGTCCTAATTTCACACTAGAAGATTTAGGGGGGAGGAGGGAATCAGAAATTCATTTATTGCTATGTCTTAGTACAATGCTCAGTTTAATAAAACTGCTTCACAAAGATTTCTTCAATGCATCTATTTCTCTTGGTGCAGTCACCTAGTATCTGCTGCTCTGCCTGCTGCTGCTTCCCTCGTTTTCTCGGTTGCCATCACTCTCCTTCACTTTCACGTCCCACTATGGGGGAGGCAAGTGAAGCACTTTTCTTAGGACATCTTGGGAGCACAGCTCTACAGAAAATGCTTGATTTCTGTTACAACAGAAGGAGGTTGTGCTCATCGGTAACCACGTGCCAGGTTGGGTGTGGAGAGTCCAGCAAAGCTGGTGTGGTGGTTCTGGGAGAGTTGAGTGTTGCAGAGGATTCACCAGGAACCCTGACAAAACCCCATCTGTACGTTATTCTGAGGGCCCAGTCACCACCAGAAACATGAGAGAACAAATAAATGACTGTTTTAAGCCACTGAGTTGGGGTTGTTGGTTATGAAACAACAGTAACTGACGCACAGCCTGGCCACAGGAGCACTCCTGGTCAATGTCCGGTGCCTGAACCGGGTTTATTTTTCTTGTAGACTCACAACTTGGGCATGTTGAATTTTTTTTTTTTTTTTTTCTCAATTTTTTTTTTCTGCCTCCCTAATCCCTGGAACATCAGCTGCTGCAAGAAAGAGGAAACTTTGTTTTGTTTGCTGATATCTCTCTGGGATAAGGTATCTGGGACATAATTTCCCTTGAGCTCAAATTACCTTTGTTGAACAGATGCAGTACCTGTGGCTCCTGGTGTGGGGAAGGCACCCACTGTGAGCAGAGGGAGTGTTGTATGACTTGGAAAATGTGATGTAGGAGATATTTTTTATTCTAATTATTCTTGGAGATGCTTCCACTTTCCCTCATAATACTTTTAAAAGTGTAGATAACAGAACCTATTTTTTTCCCCTTAAACATTTTAATTTAAAAATATAAATGAACATTCTGGTGTCTTCACAGGATTGGGTTTATGCTGCCAAGTCTGTAAGGGTGGCTGAGCTTCTGAACATCTTATAGTTGCCCTGTGTGCAGGTTGTCCCTTCCCATTTACCCCTCAGCAAGCAGCCTCCTGGCCAGGACAGGAGCCAGGCTGACAAGGTGACAAGGAGAGGCCTCAGAGCAGGAAGCATCCTCACAGCCCACTGATGAGCAAGGTCAGTTTACGGTCTTTCAAATGTATTCACTGCCCCCTTTTAAAATCTTTTTCTTGTTCCTTTTTTTTTTAACCTTGAGACCAAGCTGTTGTGTTATTCACCATTAGAGCAAATGCATAGGAAGACCTCTTCTCCATGCTGATGTCGCTTTTCTTGACATCACAAGGTGATAGTGAGATTTTGTTGCTGTTATTGTGGTTCTATGATCAGAGACCCAGGAAAGCTGAAATCCAATCCTCCCAACTCCTGAGGCTCAGGATCCTGTGGAAACAATATGTTCAAGGAACAATAGCAAACTCTGAGCCAAAGTTCAACTGTTGGTACGTGAGTTATACCCAGTAACCTCTGTCATGAGCTCACTGGTTAAAGGTGAGCTGGGAAGTAGCTTAGGCCTACCTTGCTTTCCCACTCAGCCCAGATCAGAATTAAGGACCTGTGTGCTCAGTCATGGTGTTGGGGGCAGGGAGAGGGAGGGAGGAAGAGGTGACTGGACCCAAGTGAGGACTCCAGCCAGACACACGGATAGAAGAGGACTAATCAAGGGGCCAGGCTGGGAGGAAGGGAGCTTTACCCCTAAATGATGACCCATAAGGGCACACTGCCCCTCATAAAATATGCACCAGTGAACTCCCTGGGCTCTGGCCAACCAGGTTGCTAACTCTTTTTCCTTGTCTGGGTTTGGGGAAATGTAAAAGTATTGATTAAGGCAAAATCATGGGGAGAAAGGACGTAAGTGTTCTTTCTGCATATCTGCTGTCAGTTTAAAATGTTGAGATTTAAGAAAGTAAAGACTTGACTCCAACAATTCTGTTTGTAGTAGAGTTGAGGTGAGCCCTGCAAAGTTAAAAGTATACAAAACAGAGCAAGAAAGAAGCTGTAGTAGAATTCAAATTATATGGAGTTTCAGAGGAGAAAAAAATTTCCTTTTGACTCGGGAGACGTGAGGTGGCTTCATGAAGGGCATGGTATTTTATCTGAGCCTTGAGGGACAACTGGAATTTTGATGGATAGAAATGGGCAAATGGCAGATGGAGAAGAATGAGGAGGAACAAAAAGAGCATGGTGTGTTGGCTGGAATGATGCTTGTCAGATGAGCCAGAGTCAAATAGCTGGTAATCAGAGGGCCCAGGACCAGATGCCAGTCGTGATGACTTTCCGTGTAGTGCTCTCCCCAGCTCTGCCACACCCGTTACAGCCTAGGGTATTATCCTGCTGGGCAGAAAGTCACAGACACCTTCTTCAGCCATGAACTCGTTACAGGAGGCCTTTTCCCTTTGTCTCTTTGTCCCGTTCAGCTTGTAGAGAAGCATCTTCAGAAGGATTATTTTGGCCCCTTCCTTTTACATGCTTCACACCCAGAGAACCAACTCTAAGTCCAGCCTCCTCTCTTTCCTAAGAGACGAGAAAGCACATAAGTGGGACAGTATAGGGCCTTATAGGTGTTCAGCTGAGACAGTCACTCTAGGCATTTCCGATACAAGTAGGTAGAGCTGTGGAGCTCCAGTCAGCAGGACCTAGGCCGACAGACTGAAGCCTGTCTCCAAAGCCAGGTTCAGTGCAGAGTGTGGGGGTGGTGGTTGGGAAGTGGGGTTGCAGCAGAGGAGTTGGGATGCTTGAGGATTAAAGATCTGAGCCTCTGTAGGTGTGTGTGGGGGCTCTCAAAAGGCATCTCCTTGGCACAGGCTGTCAGCACAGGTCGTATGTGTGTGTGTGTGAATGAGAGTCACTCAGTTGTGTCCAATTCTTTGCGACCCCATAGACTGTAACCCTCCAGGCTTTTCTGTCTGTGAGATTCTCCAGGCCAGAAAACTGGAGTGGGTTGCCATTCCCTTCTTCAGGGGATCTTCCCAACCCAGGGACTGAACCCAGATTTTCCACATCACTAGCAGATTCCCTACTGCCTGAGCCACCAGGGAAGCCCACCAGCACAGGTCACAGACTCCTATGAACTCACTGTTCTCACATGAACCCTCTCCAGAAGGTCTGCAGGTAGAGCTACGTTATACCTGTTTATGTGGTTTTGTCTTTTTTTTTTCCTTTAATTTTTATTTTTTAGTTTGTTTTGCTTTGCAATACTGTATTCGTTTTGCTACACATCGACATGAATCAGCCATGTGTGGTTTTGTCTTTATGGGAGAGTTTATTCCCCTCTTGGTAGTCTAGGCAGTCAGCACAGGGGTCAAGATATTTTGGACCCACAGATTACTTACGGAATAATGACAGGCTTTGCTGGCCACAGTGACAACACAGGACAGTGAGGTCTGCTCCTCCCACCTTCTGTGTGTTGAGCCTGTCCCTGGGGTTCATCCTCTTTCCAGCACAGAGGCCCCAAAAGGGAGCTCTGCTATCACAGCCCATGGAATGCAACCTTCACACTGACCAGTTTCCACAGAGCTCCCTTCATGTCCTTATTCCTCAGGCAGTAGATGAAGGGATTCAGCATGGGGGTGACCACCAGTACATTACTGAAGCCAGTGAATCCTTGTCAGCTGCATGGGAGGGTGAGGGACTCAGGTAGACCCCTGTGATGGTCCCATAGAAGAGGATGACCACAGCAAGGTGGGAGCCACAGGTAGAGAAGGCCTTCTGTTTTCCCCAGGCAGATGGGACCTTGAGCACAGCAGACACAATGTGGACGTAGGAGATGAGGATGCCGAGGAAGGGCATGAGGACGATCAGGCCCCCCACCAGCAGAATCGTGAGTTGATTGGGCAGGGTGTTGGAGCAGGAGAGCTGAAGCAGGGGAACGAGGTCACAGAAGAAGTAAGGAATGACATTGCTGGCACAGAAGTCCAGCTGAGCCATGAGGAGGGTGTGCAGCAGGGAGTGGAGGTTGGCAAGGAGCCAGGCGCTCCCAAGCATCAAGGCGCAGGCTGTTAGACTCATCGTTGTGGAGTAGTGCAGGGGCCGGCAGATTGCCACGTAGCGGTCGTAAGCCATGGCCATCAGGAGGAAGTTGTCCATGTTCGCAAGCAAGATGCAAAAGTAGATCTGGGCTAGGCAGCCACCGTAGGAAATGGACTGGGTCTGTGTCTGGATGTTCATAAGCATCTTGGGGACTGTGGCGGAGATGAAGCAGAAATCCACCAGGGAGAGGTTGCTGAGAAATAAGTACATGGGCGTGTGGAGGTGGGAGTCTGAGCCAATAGCCAGGATGATGAGTAGGTTCCCGGCTGCCCCAACCAGGTACATGAGAAGGAAGAGCCCAAAGATCAGCTCCTGCTTCTCAGGTTGGCTGGAGAGACCGAGGAGGATGAATTGGGAGGCACTTGTGTGGTTTCCCATCTCCATGGTCCTGCTGGGAGATCCAGACCAGGCGCGGGCTTTAGAGGATGGTGGTGTTTCCCTCCTTCCCCCATACACTCCCTCAGCTCACATCTTTGTGTTCATGTGGAAACCCAAAAGAAGGCTCTGTACCTATCAAAGGAGAAGCTTCAACCAGGAAGTCCTATGGCCCCGGCAGATCACAAAGTCAGGGTTTAATTACTTTGCCACCAAAATGCTACTGACCCTGAGCCCCACAAAGCCCCATATGCCATCTCTCCAAGGAGAAGCCTTGTGTGGTGGCAACAACAATGGGGATACTTTAGGTGGGTTAGCCCCCTAGATTTCCATCATACTCTAGTTCTTTGTTGTGATGATGTCTCAGTATTAAGTAAAGAGCTATAGGAATGTAATTTCCTCCTAATCCCAATAGGATTGCCACCTGAAGGCTCTTTCTATACAGAATTCTAGAACTACAATGGCACATACATGGAACTTCAGGATATTTGTAAACATCCCCCTTCCCCACAAACCTTCCCCACCAGTAGTTTATCTCCCCTTGCTCCTCCACCCACATGGAGCCCAGGACTCAGGTGTCCTGGCTGCCACTCATCACTGGCTCTGGGCCACCTTGGTCGTGGTGATGATGCTGGGGATGGAGTTGGCCAGGGCACACCTGGACAACTCAGAGCCTGCTGACTGGGACAGCTCAGCCCGCCCTTCCGTCAGGGCTGACCCAGGAAGGGCCTCGCCTCTGGAGGATGAGAGCTGCCCCTGCAGATAACAAAGAGGAACTTCGAGTGTGATGTTGCCCAAAGCAACAGACTGGGCAGCAGGGCAGCAACTCGGAGTTCTTTGCAAGCATAGCTGAAGTTTCATTAGTTACAAATGAATTTTCAGTGCTTCACAAGACATAGTTGGGATTTGCGTCCTATAGAAGGTACAGCCTAAAGAGGAAGGGTGAGAAAGAAGCAACGAGTTACTGCGCTGCTTGGGGATGAATAGCTGACAGGGGAAATCAGTCTGGAAAAGCTATGGGAATGGGTATGGCCAACCTGGGACCTGGGCAGGGAGTGGAAAGGGGCTCATGGTCTTGGGAGGCTTTTTCTGTGCCACCATTTTGTTGGAGCAAAGGGGCTTCCCCGCTCCACTGGGCAGCATCCAGTGAGGATGGAGATTTCAGCTTGTGCAGGACCCAGCCCACAGACTCTTGGCCTGTGTTGATAGCTATGCCTTATATAGAAAAGAAATGGCTCCTTTGGAAGTAATATTTTACTGATGCATTTTTTTTAAAGGATTCAAGTATTTGACAACCCACAGGCAAGAATCTTTGGTAAAGGATAGCCATAAGATAGAAGCCTAAGAGGCTGAGAGAAAGATCTGTTCAGTGAAAAGTAAAACTGAAAGAAAGCATGTATTTAATATGGTTTAGATTCTCATTTGACCAGTGCTGATTAAAACAGCTCTTTACTGGGTGATGTGAGCGATGAGAAAACAATGAAAGTCATTCTTGCTTCTAGTCAAACAGAAAGGTGACAGCCCTTAGACTAGGGAGCTGACATTTATTGAGCACCTACTGTGTGTCATATACAGAGCTAGGCATTTGTATGTAGGTGCATGTATTTAATGCTCACAATGTGTATAAAGTAGGCATTATTATTCTTATTTTACAGATGAGTAAACTGAGACTGAGAGGGCTTGAATAATTTCCCCCAAAGACATCAGGATTTGATTCCAGGTCAGTTTGATTTCAAAGTAGTGCTTTGATTTTCTCAAAAAGACAAGAAGTGCTACCGGGTAACCTTAAACTTGGGGCGTTCTTGTCAATGGATCAGGGAATCCTGCAGTGGCCAGCCCGGGGACGGGAGAAGGGCGTGGGGGCAGGATGGGTGGAATAGGGACATGGTAAAGAAGGCTGTCTGTACTGGGAAGAGACAGCTTGTTCCTGTAGCTGCAACAGAGATGCTGAGATACGCTCGAGTGTGAATGGGAGCTGTGGCGCAGGGACCAATGCTCTGTCCTTTCTTGACTAACATTCTTTCCAAACCAGGGAGTTTCCATTCTGTCTTTTCCTTCCCATCCTCCCACTTCGCCAGAGATACGGGAGAAGAAAATTTTCCTGTTACTATTTCCCACTGGTTGGGAACATAGTCTTTCCAAGTACTCCTATTTTAAGAATTGTTTTCACTGTTTAGTCGCTAATTGTGTCTGACTCTTCTGTGACCCAGTGGACTGTAGCCCACCAGACTCCTCAGTCCAGAGATTTTTTTCCAGGCAAGAGTACTGGAGTGGGTTGCCATTTCCTGCTCCAGGGGATCTTCCCGACCCAGGGACCGAAACCCGCATCCCCTGCATTGGCAGGTGGGTTCTTTACCACTGAGCCACCAGAGGAGTCATTTTAAGAATACCAAAACTCAAAAAGTCTAACTTAAAACAGAAAAGATTCCTCCCATCCACTCATTGCTTCTGGACCATTCCTACAGACATTCCCCAGTTTGATAAATCCACGCTTGACCTCACATTCCCCCCTAGCCATCAACTCATTTCTCTATCTGACCTTTTCCACAAAAGTTCTCAGAATGTGATCAGTACTCATTCTCCAGTTCCCCTTTCCCGTTCTCTCACAAAGCCCCTGTTCCAGGCCTTTCCACCAATCCCTGAAGTGTCCCTTGTCAAGGCCACCATTGCTCCATCTGCAGTTAGTGCTCAGGCTCCATCTCCTGAGACCCAACAAGCTGGAGCTGGCACTGTTGGTCACTTCCTCCTTTGGGAAGCACATTTTTCACTTGGCTTTGAAGCAGTTTCATCTGGGCATCTCTCCTCCCTCACTGGCTGCTCACTTGCTCCTCCTTTTCTGACCTCCAGCTGTGTGGACGTCCCTTCAGCAGCTCAAGCCCCACCTCTTCTCTGTTTACACTCATTCTATAGGTGGCCTCCTTCAATCCGTGGTCTCATTAGCCCCAAAGCTTTACATACCAGCCAGATTTCTGTCCAGTTTGGGATTTTCCTCTTGAACTTTGAACTTAATTAGGTTCAACTTCTTGCATTCCATATACATTTAGATAGACTTGACTTGTCTAAAACTATGTTGCTGATCTTTTCCTCAAAACTGCTGCTTCCTCAGTTGCATCTTATTCTTGTAACTGCTCAAGCCAAAACCTTAGTACCATCCTTAACTCCTCTTATTAAGTAATCAATTACTGTCCTCATCCAGTATATTGTCATCTCTACCTTTGAACTGTAACCAGGTGGGACCACTTTTTCTCTGTGACCACTGCTGCTTTGTGGCCCAAACTGTCTTTTTTTCAATCCACGTCATTCAGTAGTCTCTTAACCAGGCTCACTGTTTCTATCCTCATCTGATCCTCAGCAGTCTCTTTCTACATGGCATCCAGGGTGAATGGTAAGAAATATAAGTCAGATGTTACTCCTCTGCTCAAAGTCCTCCAGTGGCCCCTCATCTCATTTAAAACTCAGAGTCCTTGCCACGTCCTTTTCAACTGTGGGCTAATACATCTTGTCAAATAAACAATAGATGGCTACTTACATATGTTTGAAATATCCCCAAAGGTGCAAAATGAATTAGAGAACATGAATATGAGACTAATAGAGAAAGAAACATAAAGTTATTAAATAGTTTCTAAGGGGGCACCTGACTCCAATGTCTTCAAAATCTTCTAAGCACAAATAATTAATTCAGTAATAAAAATTTAAAAATAGAGAAAATTGTAGCATTTAATAATCTGAAATATTTGCTAAAAGAGGTTATTGTGAGGATTAAATGAGAAAATACCTATAATTTGTTGAGAATAGTGCATTGTACATGTAAGCAGTTAACCTAGCTATTACTATTATTGTTGTCATTATTATTCAGTTCACTTTTAGAGGCAAGTATTTTAAATTCAAGCTAAACAATGACAATGAAAGAAATATTTTAGACCCATTTTGTTCATGTGTTAGTTGCTCAATCGTGTCTGACTCTTTGTGACCCCGTGGACTGTAGCTCACCAGGCTCCTCTGTCCATGGAATTCTCCAGGCAAGAATACTAGAGTGGATTGCTGTTCCCTTCTCTAGAGGATCTTCCCGACCCAGGGATTGAACCCTGATCTCCTTCATTGCAGGCAGATTCTTAACCATTTGAGCTACAGGGAAGTCCTTAATTTTTTGTTCATAGATATAGATACAAGTACCCCAAATAAAATATCTGAGAATTAAGAAAATGACACATTGAGTTAACTGTTAAACTCAAGGAAATCCATTAACCTAATTCATCATGAACCAAATATCAAAATAATGTAATTAACTTGGATAAAGTATCTAGATAAACTTATCATTGCTTTATAGATTAAAACTCTGAAAACATTAGGAGTGTTTGTCTTAATATGTAAACTGTCTGTTCAACAACTTATTTATGGAAGACTTAAACCTTTCCCTCAAAAGAACAAGATATGAATGTTCTCTGTTATCATTCCTTATGTAATATTTCACTAGAAATGCTGGTATTGGTTATTCTAGAAGAAAAAAAAGAGATAAAATCATAACTTTTTGCATAATATCTCATAACTAAAGTCTTTTTTTTTTTCATAACTAAAGTCTTAAGTCATTGCTAAAAATAAACCACACACACACAAAAATGCAATGAAAAAGGTGATTTCATTCCCACCAGTGATAAAATTGATATTTTGGGTTTTTAATTCAACTTGAAAAATAAAATATTTGCTCAAAGAAAATTGTAATGGATAAAGTAAAGATATAATACAAATAGATTTTAATGGATAAGTTTAGGTATATTTAAGTGATCATGCTTTCAAAGTAAGTATATAGATTTATTAGTAGTAATAAATTAATAATAAATATATACTATAGAGCAGGCATTGTACTAACTACTTAAATTTTAGCTTTTAAATTCTACCCCAAACTATAGATTAGTACTATTGTCTGACTTATAGAGGTTTGCACAAACTAAGTAAATGTAGTAAACATAGGCATTTTACATTTGGAACTATATGGCAGGAAACAAATCCTATGGAAAAAGAAAGTAATTTGTTCAGATATTTGTTGAAACATTCCTATATTTTAAAAAAAGGTTAAGACAATCAAATGCCCAATAAGAGAATAGCTTTGCAGTTATGATTTATCAATGCAGTGGAATATTATACAGATATTAAAAGTGGAAGCATGTGTTCATTTCTGGATATTATTTGTCTCTGATACAGACTTTGAAAGCAGAACATAAGATAGCATGTACATACAGATAACGTCTATGTCAGAATATTTGTACATCTGCCAGAAAAAATAAGATGTTAATTTAGAGGGTTATAGGATGATTTGAGGTTTAATTTCTACTAGTTTCTTCCTTGCTAAGTTGCCTACATTCAATGTGATGTGAAATAGGTCATTATGGGCAGACACCTGCTCTGCTCCTGAGCCTGTTTTAACGCCAGCAAATGTTTTCAGATGTCTCTGTCAAGGATAAGCTTTAGAAACAGATGGAATTAATAGACAGGCCTCCACAATCGGGAATCAGAGCAGGGGCTGAGTGAGGTTGTCTAGGAATCGAATCCTGCATGGTTTTAGAAATTCTGTACTCTGATTGCTTCTCTGTAAAGTGATGAGGTTGGATTCCTAGATGGTTTCCAAGGCATCCTGCAGGTCTCCTGTCCTGCTTATCTTTGAGACGTGTAGGAGATGTCTTTGGGCATAAACATTTTGGAGCATTGAGAGAGGAGTGTCTCCTCTTATGCCCACATTGGCACTGACCTGTCCAGTTGTTCTGATTTCTGCCAACCCAACTTGAGGAATGTGCCTCTTCCTGACTTGCTTATCTTCCTTAAGGAGGGACAGACAGCTCAGAAGCAACCTAAAGCCAGAGACACAACCCTGAGCCCCATGGAAAGCAGGGTGAGGAGTACATATGTGCCTGGAAGGCATGGTGAGCAAGGAGGCTTCATTCCCTGATTCTTGGGCTTCAAAGAGATGTGTGGACCTCACACTCAGATTATTTGCTGAGCTACTCTTGGCCTCCAGAGAGCAGTACCCAGTGGACATTGTTAAAGACAAATGTGCAGTAATTACCTTGGGTCTGGCTGGGCCCAGTTCTCTTGGGCTCCACATCGTCTCCTTAGGGCTTTTCTACTGGAAAGTTATCGCTTTAAGTGGTTTAATTTGTAACTTTTTTCTACAGGGGATATCTTAATATTTTCTTATTTTTTATCTTCAACCCAGGGAATTGATCTTCTGTCAGATCAGAACTCCAGTGTTCATGTAATGGTCATTTTTTAAAAAACTATGATTTTTAAAAATTGAAATATAGTTAATTTACAATGTGTTAGTTTCAGGTATACAGTGTGTTAGTTTCAGGTGTATATAAATTTATATATATAAACAGAATGCTATTGCATACTTAATAGATAATAGTATAATATAAAATCACTTTTATATGCACTGGAAAATAAAAAAATGTGTGACTTGCTTTATTGTGGTGATCTGATATCACTGAACATGCAATATTTCTGAGGTATACTTGTGTCTGTTTGTGTGTGTGTATTTAATAGTAGCCATCCTAATGGATGTGAGGTGGTATCTCATTATGGTTTTGATTTGACTTCCTTAATGATTAGTGCTGTTGAACATTTTTTTTTTCATATGTGAATAAACAAATGGCTTGTTGGCCATTTGTATATGTTTGGAGAAATGCTATCTATCTAAATCCTTTGCCAATTTTTAAATAAAATATATTTTTAAATTGTTAAGTTGTAGGAGTTCTTTATGTATTCTGGATATTAACCCCTTATAAGATATGATGTGTAAATATTTTCTCCCATTTCATATGTTTCTTTTTCTCTCTGTTGATTGTGTCCTTTGAGGCATAGACCTTTTTAATTTTGATGATCAGGTTATCTGTTTTTTGTTTTGTTTCCTGTGCTTTTGGTGTCATATCTGAGAAATTGTTCCCAAATCCAGTGTTTAAAGTTTTACTCCTATTTTTTCTTCTAAGCGTTTTATAGTTTTAGGTCTTACATTTGGGTCTTTGATGCATTTTTAGTTAATTTTTGTATGTGATGTAAGATAAGGGTTGCACTTCATTCTTTTGCTTGTGGCTATTCACATTTCCCAGCACAGTCTGTTGAAAAGACTGTTATTTCCCCATTGAATGGTCTTGGCACTCTTGTCAAAAATCACCTAGCTATTTTTATGAGAGTTTACCTCTGGGCTGTCTATTCTGTTCCATTAGTATATATGTCTGTCTTTATACTAGTGGCACACTGTCTTGATTACTGTAGCTTTGTGATAAGTTTCAAAATCAGGAAGTGGGA
Organism: Aepyceros melampus; assembly: GCA_006408695.1. Taxonomy (NCBI): domain Eukaryota; kingdom Metazoa; phylum Chordata; class Mammalia; order Artiodactyla; family Bovidae; genus Aepyceros; species Aepyceros melampus. The sequence continues at coordinate 41,883 of SJXQ01000829.1, read as the reverse complement.
GACCTTCAGCTTTGTTCTTCCAGATTGTCTTGATTGACATGAATCAGCCACAATAGCAAAACGAATACAGTATTGTAAAGCAAAATAAACTAAAAAATAAAAATTAATTAAAAAAAAAGATTGTCTTGATTACTCAGAGTCCTCCAGATTCCATATAAATTTAAGGGTGGATTTTTCTATTTCTAGAAGAAAAACATGCTGTTTGGAATTTGACAGAAATTGCATTAAATCTGTAGATTCCTTTGGGTAGTATTGACATCTTGACAGTATTAATTCTTCCAGTCTTGACCATGGGGTACCTTTACATTATTGGTATCTTTAATTTCTTTCAGCAAATTTTTATAGCTTTCAGGCCACAAGTCTTTTGCCTCCTTGGTTAAATTTATTTCTAGATAGTTTATTATTTTTGATGCTATTGTAAATTGAATTGTTTTAAAGATTTCCTTTTCATAATCTTCATTGTTAATTTATAGAAACACAGCCAATTTTTGTATGTTGATTTTTATATCCTGCAACTTTGCTGAATTTTATTAAACATTTTTGTGTTTGGAATCTTTAGGATTTACAACATATAAAATCCTTTTATCTGTGAACAGAGATAATTTTACTTTGTTCATTTCGATTTGAATGCCTTTTTTTTTTTTTCTTGACTAATTGCTCTGGCTTGGACTTCTAGTATTATGTTGAACAGAAGTGGTGAAGGCCCTTGTCTTGTTTCTGATCTTAGAGGTAAAGCATTTAGCTTTTGATCATTAAGTATAATGTTAGCTGGGGGCTTTTCATATGTAGCCTTTATTACGTTGAGTTAATTTTCTTCTATTTCTACTTTAAGTTTTTTTTTTATATCATGAATAGGTGTTGAATTTTGTAAAAATAATTCTTCTGCATCAATTGAGATGATCAAGTCATTTTTTTCCTTTTCATCCTGTTTGTGTTTATTGCCTTGATTGATGTTTGTATGTTGAACTAGCCTTGCATTCCAGGAATAAATCTTATTTGGTCATGGTATATGATACTTATAATGTTCTTTTGAATTCTGTTTGTAAGTATTTTGTTGAGAATTTTTGCATCATTTTCATTAGGTACATTGATCTATAGTTTTCTTTATATAGTGTCTTTGTCTGGTTTGGGTATCAGGGTAATGCTGGCATCATAAAAATGAATTTGAAAGTCTTCTTTCTTCTTTGATTTTTTGGATGAGTTTGAATAAGATTGCCATTAATTCTTTAAATGTTCACCACTGAAGCCATCTGGTTCTGGAGTTATCTTTTCTGAGAGATTTTTGATTACTGATTCAATCTCTTTACTAGTTATAGATATGTTCAGATTTTCAATTTCTTCATGATTCAGTCTTGTTGTATGTTGTACTGCTTGTACCTTCAGTAGGTTGTATGCTTCCAGGACATAAGTTGCCATCCCTACTCTCCTTTTGTTTATAATTTACATTGGATATCTTTTTCTGGCCTTTCACTTTCAGCCCATGCATGTTATCAGATCTAAAACAAATCTTTTATGGATACAGTATCATTGGATTCTATTTGTTTTATCCATTCTTTTGATGGGGTAGTTTAATCTATTTATATTCATATTTAAAGTAATTATCAATAGGGAAGGACTTGTTATTACCATTTTGCTATTTGTCTTCTGTATGTCTTATATCTGTTTTGCTCCTTATTTCCTCCCTTACTGCCTGCCTTTGTGTTTCATTGATTTTTTTTTTGTAGTGACATGTTGTGATTTCCTTCCCATTTCTTATTGTGTGTATACTGTAGATATTTTCTTTGTGGTTACCCTGGGGATTACATAAAACATCCTAAAGTTATAATGACCTGTTTTAAACTTTATTTTACTTGCATAGAAACTCTACTTCTTTACATCTCTACACTCTCCCACTTTGTGTTATTATGGTCATAAATTACATCTTTATGTATTGTGTACCCATTAATATAGAGGTATAGTTGTTTTTATGCTTTTGTCTTTTAAATTCTATAGTAGAATAAAAAGTGAAGTTAGAAATTGGTTACAGCAACACAGGTTTTTATATTTGTATATTTACCTTTACTATAGAACTATTTATTTTTGTATGGTTTTGTATTTTTACTCCTTGGAAGAAAAGTTATGACCAACCTAGATAGCATATTCAAAAGCAGAGACATTACTTTGCTGACTAAGGTCCGTCTAGTCAAGGCTATGGTTTTTCCAGTAGTCATGTATGGATGTGAGAGTTGGACTGTGAAGAAGGCTGAGTGCCGAAGAATTGATGCTTTTGAACTGTGGTGTTGGAGAAGACTCTTGAGAGTCCCTTGGACTGCAAGGAGATCCAACCAGTCCATTCTGAAGGAGATCAACCCTGGGATTTCTTTGGAAGGAATGATGCTAAAGCTGAAACTCCAGTACTTTGGCCACCTCATGCGAAGAATTGACTCATTGGAAAGGACTCTGATGCTGGGAGGGATTGGGGGCAGGAGGAGAAGGGGACGACCGAGGACGAGATGGCTGGATGGCATCACTGACTCAGGGAGGCCTAGCGTGCTGCGATTCATGGGGTCGCAAAGAGTCAGACACGACTGAGCGACTGAACTGAACTGAAAGGGATGAGATGCCACATATGACCTTTTTATAAGAAGTTCACCCTTTCTTTGATTTCACCAAGAGGGAAGGCAGATGACTAACAATGAAATCTTTAAGCCCATCAGAGGCAGCTCTATGATGTGAGGGACTTAGGGGATCTCATTCTGGGGTCCTCGAAAGACTATAGGGAGGCCCCAGAATATCTAGGGATCATCAGAATCATAAGGAACATTATCTCTGTCAATGCATGTGTGCATTCAGGGTGTGGAGGTAGGGAGAGGGTGGAAGTTTCTATCAGATTCTAAAGAGAGTCTTGAGCCCCTGGAAGTGTTAAGAGTCTCTGAACTTGGCACAGTTGGGCAGAGCAGGTGTAAAGAGACAGCCTGGGCAAGCTTTAGCAATTTCCTGGTCTAGGACTTGTGCTCTGCAAAGGAGATTTCAAAACAACGATGCAGGGTCAGAGAGTGGGTTAAACATTGAGCATTTGAGAAGCAAAAATGTTTTAAATGTTTTTATTTTTAATTGTTCAAAGTTTTCAACTGTCAAAAAAAACCCATGGCATATAAAATGGACCAAGCATTTTTAAGGGGACAATGTTAAATAGATTCCCTGCGCTAGCTGCCTTTTTGTGACTGACGTTTTACTTAGCATAACATCCTCAGGGTTCATCCACATGGTAGCACATGTCAGAATTTCCTTCCTTCCTAAGGCTGAATGATATTCCAATGTGTGGAAGGCCACATTTTGTTTTATCCATTCATCCTTTGATGGACACTTGGGTTGCATCCACCTCTTGGCTACTATGAATAATGCTGCTATGAACATGGATGTGAAAAATCTCCCTTCTCTGCTTTCAAAACTTTTGCATAAATACCCAGAAGTGGAATTGCTGGATCATCTGGTGGTTCTATTTTTAATTTTTGAGAAACCGCCATACTGTTTTCTAGAGTGGTAGCGACTAACACTTTCACTTCACTTTCAGAAGCCATAGTGTTTTTAGCTGAGCCCAGGGTCACTCAGAGAGTAAGGCACAGGAATTCTGGTCTCCTTCAAAATGGTTTTTTGTTTTGGTATTGAAGGCAGTACAGGGTCATGGTGAGGAGCAGGGCAAACAGAGCTGGGTTCGAATCTCAGTTCCATGAGCAATTGGCTTTTTGACAATTTCTTTAGGTCATGATCTACTCAGCTATGAAAAGTGTTTAATAGTGGTACTTGGTTCATGAGGCCTCATAAGGATTAATTAAGATCACATACAGGTTACTAAGGATGGAAACTCAGGGTGGCTGGTGCTTTTGTTCAGAAAAACACATCAACACTTTCATGAAGAAAAATCAGAGCAGGGCAGCATCCAGAATGGAGAAGTTGGAATACAGGGGGAATAAATTGCTCTGGAACCGGAATATTGAGAAATTAGACTTTTGCACAGGCAGTCTGGGACTCCTCCAGGCTGAGACAAGAGAGTTGGAAAGAGAAAGATCTCAAGAGGGAGAGGAAGGAAACTGCAAAATGGCAGACCTCCGAGCCTTCGGTGAGAGAGGCCAGAGATGAATATCTAACAAGTGCAATCAGCCAGGAAATTGTGAGATGTTTAATTTGAAGTTGCTTCTGAGCATGAGCTACCTTGGTGATGGATAAGGAAGCCTGGCATGCTGCAGTCCATAGGGTTGCAAAGAGTCAGATACAACTGAGTGACTGAACTGAACTCTGAGCATGAGTCCTTAGAGAACTCTTTCTTGGTTTGCTATGGAACTCTGGGCTCACGGATGTGAGACCTATAGGTGTTCAAAGCCAGGCACTTGGGGGACTCATCCCTCAAGGAGAAGCTCCAGGCTTGTGAGTTCCCTCCTGATGGTGGGTTGCCATGCCAGGGTGGGGTTTATGGTGACTGTGTGTCTCAGCCTTTCCTTCCCCTTTTTGTTTTTGCCTCACTGCACAGCTTATGGGATCTTAGTCCCCCAACCAAGAATTGAACCCAGGGCCCCAGCAGTGGAAGTACCAAGTCCTAACCACTGGACCACCAGGCAATTCCCGTCCTTCCCTCTTTGATGTGGCTCTTGCCTGGTTTGCTGAGGTAAAGGAGCTGCTCAGCTACATTTCTGTGGAAATGGTTCCATATGGAGCTGTAGATTTGGTGTGTCCAAGGGAGGAGGGATGTTCAGGATCGTCCTATGGTGCCATGTTGGATCCCATCCTGAGGTAACTTCTCGTCCTTCACTGTCCTGTGACTGCCCATCAGCAGCCCTGAATCTTCAGTAGACGGCTTCTACATTCCACAGGCTGGGGGACGTGCCCCCATTTTAATTTCACAGATGCTTATATTCATTGTTGACTGTGTGTCAGGCACTGTTAGAATCACTTCCTGAATGCTGACCCTCACATTAACCAGAGGACGAGACAGGCACAGGGCAGGGAAGTAACTCGTCCAAGGTCTCCGGGCTGCTCAGGGCTAATGCAGGGATTCTAGCCTAAGCGGCACAGCCCTAGAGTCCCTGCCCCCAGCTATTCTGCTGTGCTTGCAGGAAGGATGGGCAGCAGGAGCTGGGGGAGGGAGGTGATTTGCATGCACACCCGAGACTCTTCAGACACATCCTTCAAGAACAGGGGCCTCCCCTGGATATGAAGAGAACTTGGGGCTGTCTGATGACACAGGCCTGGCATCAGTCTGTGCTCAGTACAGAAGACCACTGCTCAGCATCAGCAGCCCTCCCACCCGCTTCTGACCACATCCCTCCTGTGAACTGCACACCTTTGGCAACGAGGTCAGAATTCAACTTCCCATTCTGCTGGGGCGCCCGGGAGGCCGGCTCCCTTTGCCACACCTCTCCCCAGACCTCAGGGCTCACAGCTCCTGGAATGGAACGGTCCCCATACAGCAGAGAAAGCGTCCCCAGAGGCCAGGTGACTCCTGGGCCCCCCTGGAGGGCAGGAAGGACAGACATCCCCCTAGTTCCCCGCCTCGTAAATGTGGTTGCTGAGCTGACTGATAACTGTCTGGGCTTTTCCTTGCTTGATGCCCATGGGCGGCCTTGGGGTGGAAGCTGGGTGGGGAATGGCAGTCAGAAGCTCTCACCAGGGCTCAGATCCTAAACTGGTGCTTTTTTGCACACACGCATGTGTGTGTAAGTGTGTGTGTGAGGGATGGCATCCCTGTCTCTGCCCCCCCCCCCCCCCCCGCCCCCCAAGAAAAAACAAAAAAGAACCAAAATAGAAAAACCAAAAAAGGAAAAGAGAAAGA
>SJXQ01000829.1:0-35999 GCA_006408695.1 Aepyceros melampus | reverse complement strand
CCCCCCCCCCCCCCCCAATGACAAAGGAAAACAAAGAAGATAAACAGGAAAAACCAGAGAAAGAGGGAAAAGGAAATGACTTCTCACCTTCCTCTCTATCTTTGCGACCACTGCTGCTTCCAGCCTTGGTGTCTAGAATCTCTGACGGTTCAAGCCCCCAGGGAACATCTGGGGCACCTTTCTCTGCATCTTAAGGTGAGATCCAGTAGGCAGCAAGCAAGCAGAAAATAGCTCTAGAGGAGAACAAAGAACTATATTGATGCTTTTAAAATTTGTTTTCTGCACAGGCTGATGATCAGGTAAACACTGTAAGTGTTCACGAGTGGGCAGAGCAACCAAATTATAGAAAACACTCCCTGTGTGTGCTGTGGACCCATTCCCAGCCTCCTCCTTGATTCCTCCTACCTTCAAAATTAATTTCATCAGCCGGAAGGAAGAGCCTGAAGATCTCAGGAGTGCGTGCTCTCAAAACAAGTTGTTTTTCATCTGAAAATCAGGAGAATTTGGCTCAGAAAAACAACTATCTATGGCATGAACGTGGCAGTGGGGTGTGGGCATGTGAAACAGGATGGTAGGGTTCTTCCTGAAGATACTGACTCCAGGGGAAGGCCCTTCCGCTGCAGTAGCCTCACCACCCAGCACACAGGAGCCCCCCACAAATGCACTGAGACCCCCGGGGAGAATCGCCAGGCGGGCAGGCCCTCTTCAGGCACATTAGGTCCTCACTGAGGACAGTACCCCCAGGCTTGAGCCACTCTATTCCTGTCACCTCCAGTCTACAGCACCAGAGCCACCTTTGGGTCCTGATCTAGTGTTCCCTTAGCTTTTGACCTAGCTATTGAACTAGAAAGTAATCCTTCAGATCAATTTTTCCCATTTCCAGAATCATCCTGGCACAAAGCTGCTCGCTGCTGCAGTGTCCATAACAGCCCAGAGCTGGAAACAACCTAATTGCCCGTTGGAACAGGACTGGCTAAATTGAATATGATGTGCCCAGACTGTCGAATAATAACCAGTCCTTCGTATGTGCTGGTAGGGAAAGTTCTGGGAGTCATATTGCTGGCTGCAGAAAGTTCCATGCAGACCAATGTGTGATCATATCATCTCAGTCTTAGTTGGATGCCTCCCTTGAGGCAGACCTTGAGACAAGAATCTGGGTGCGTGTCATTATTTGGGAGGTGATCCAAGAAGCACAGTGGGGAAGAGGGAAGTGAGACGGGGGCAGGGGGATGCCAATAAAGGCTGTGTCAGTAAGTGGGTCCCTGCTGGAGGTGAATGGGGCTTAGTCCCCTGGAGACCCACTGAGGGTCCATGTGGAACATGTCCCAGGATCACGCCACCAAGGCACTGGGAAGCTGGCCTCTCATTGATTGAGAGGTATTTATTTCTGGACTCTTAACATCTAGCCAGTCCCAAGTGTCACCGGGTTATCTTCTTGGCCAGAGATCATCCTGATGCAGAGAGATACAGGAAAAGGTAGGCTTTGACAGAAATGTCTGCAGGTATCTCTGGGAGTTAGTGGGGGAGATCCAGGGGTGGTGAGTGGGTATGACAGACAGCATCTGCTGTGATCCTATTTGCATATCAAAAAAAATTTTAAGACTTCCCTTGTAGTCCAGTGGTTCAGAATCTGCCTGCCAATGCAGGGGACACAGGTTTGATCCCTTGTCCAGGAAGATCCCACATGTTACGGAGCAACTAAGTCCCTGTGCCACAACTACTGAGCCCAAGTAATGCAACTACTGAAGCCCACACATCCTAGAGTCCATGCTTCACAAGAGAAGTCACTGCGATGAGAAGCCGGCACACCACAGCTAGAGAGTAGACCCGCTCACCACAACTAGAGAAAGCCCGCACACAGCAAAGAAGAGCCAGCACAGCCCCCAGAAAAAAAAATTTAAATATATAGACATCATAGATATATTTGGGGAGATTCAAGGGATGTGGGCCTGAAGGCCTAGGGCATATGCTGCAGAGAGGCCTTTTACGCCTTGACCCCTTCTATAGGATTTGCATTTTTAAAAAATTCCACATATTCCTGAAACATTGAAAAGAATGGTTAATCATTTTAAAATTGCTCCCTCCATAGCTACTAAAGCCCCCATGGAATGTTTCTGCCCTCCTTGAGTCTTTTCCGGAACCAAACAATAATTCCTTGCATGTTTTATGTGGATTAAGCACAGCAAAACCCATTTTACCTGCAATACAGGAGACCCCAGTTCGATTCCCGGGGCTGGAGAAGGGATAGGCTACCCACTCCAGTATTCTTGGGCTTCCCTTGTGGCTCGGCTGGTAAAGAATCCACCTTGCAATGCAGGAGACCTGGGTTTGATCCCTGGGTTGGGAAGGTCCCCTGGAGAGGGAAAGGCTACCCACTTCAGTATTTTGGCCTGGAGAATTCAGCGGACTGTATAGTCCATGGGGTCGCCAAGAATCGGACACGACTGAGTGACTTTCACTTTCAATCCATCTTACACACAGTATAGAAGCCAAGCTGTATGACTACCCTGGGAGGTGGGAGGTCAAGACCCAACTTTAGTAATGGGGACACTGAGGTTTAAAGAACCTAACTTTAACTTGTTCAAGGTCATACAGTAAGAGTAGGGGTCCAGGTGTGGAACCACAATTTGAACCAAACCTGCCTGGCTCCTGAGCCTATGCTGGCAGCCATGATGATGCTTCCACAGCTTTTCCTCCTTCTTTCTGGGAGACACTTTAATTCTTCTCCAGACCAACCATTTTTCCTTCCCCACATGCTTAAGAAGCTACTGAAAAAAGACCCCAAATAGCCAAAGCAATCCTGAGAAAGAAAAACCGAGCTGCAGGAACCAGGCTCCCTCTCTTCAGACTATAATACAAAGCTACAGTAATCAAAGTGTATGGTATTGTCACAAAAACGGAAATATAGACCAAGAGAAGAGGACAGAAAGCCCAGAAATGCAGACTTTTTACCAACTAAGCTATCAGTTCAGTTCAGTTGCTCAGTCGTGTCCGACTCTCCGTGACCCCATGAATCGCAGCACGCCAGGCCTCCCTGTCCATCACCAACTCCTGGAGTTCACCCAGCTCATGTGCATTGAGTCCGTGATGCCATCCAGCCATCTCATCCTCGGTCATCCCCTTCTCCTCCTGCCCCCAATCCCTCCCAGCATCAGGGTCTTTTCCAACGAGTCAACTCTTCACATGAGGTGGCCAAAGTATTGGAGTTTCAGTGTCAGCATCAGTCCTTCCAATGAACACCCAGGACTGGTCTCCTTTGGCATGGACTGGTTGGATCTCCTTGCAGTCCAAGGGACTTGCAAGAGTCTTCTCCAGCACTACAGTTCAAAAGCATCGATTCTTCGGCACTCAGGGAAGCCCAAATCCATGAACCTACAGTCAATTAATCTATGACAGAGGAGGCAAGATTACATAATGGAGGAAAGACTATCTCTTCAATGAGTAGTGCTAGAAAAACTGGACAGCTACATGTAAAAGAATGAAATTAGAACATTCTCTAACATCATACACAAAAATAAACTCAAAATAGATTAAAGGCCTAAATATCCAATTGGATATTATAAAATTCTTAGAGGAAAACATAGGCAGAATACTCTGATATAATAGGCAGATACTCTGCAGCAATATTTTTTTGGATCTACCTCTTGAGTAATAAAAATAAACAAATGGGACCTAATTAAACCTAAAACCTTTTGCATGGCAAAGGAAACCATAAACAAAACGAAAAGATAACCCTTGGAATGGGAGGAAATATTTGCAAACAAAGCAACTAACAAGATATTACTCTCCAAAATATACACACAGCTCATGCAGCTCAAAATCGAAAAAAACAAACAGCCCAATCAAAAAATGGGCAGAAGATCTAAATAGATCACAGATGGCTAATAAACATATGAAAAGATGCTCAATATTGCTCATTATTAGAGAAATGCAAATAAAAACTACAATGAGGTATCACCTCACACCAGTCAGAATGGCCATCATCAAAAAGTCTACAAATAATAAATGCTGGAGAGGCTGTGGAGAAAAGGGAACCCTCCTACACTGTTGGTGGGAATATAAATTGGTACAACCAGTACAGAGAACAGATGGAATTTCCTTTTATAAAAGTTTTTTTAATTTATTTTTAATTGGAGGATAATTGCTTTACAAAGTTGTGTTGGCTTCTGTTGTACAACGTAAATCACCTATAAGTATACATATATCTCCTTCCTCTTGAACCTCCTTCCCACCTTACCTCCCAGAAGTTCCTTAAAAAAACCTAAAAACAGAACTACCACATGATCCAGCAATCTCACTCCTGGGCATATATCCAGAGAAAACCATAATTTGAAAAGATATATGCATCCCAATCTCCATGGCAGCACTATTTACAACAGCTAAGACATGGAAGCAACCTAAATGTCCACTGACAGAGGAATGGATAAAGAAGATGTGGTACATATACACATATATAATCATTAAAAAATGAGACAATGCCATTTGCAGCAACATGGATTGACCTAGAGATTATCATACTGAATGAAGTCAGAAAGACGAAGACAAATACCGTATGATATCACTTATATATGGAGTGTAAAAAAATGATACAAATGAACTTATTTACAAAACGGAAACAAACTCATAGACATAGAAAACAGACTTTAGGAGTTTGAGATTAACATATAAACACTGCTATATAAATAAATAATCAACAAGGACCTACTTGCTCCTTGGAAGAAAAGCTATGACCAACCTAGACAGCTTATTAAACAGCAGAGACATTACTTTACCAACAAAGGTCCATCTAGTCAAAGCTATGATTTTTCCAGGAGTCATGTATGGATGTGAGAGTTGGACTATAAAGAAAGCTGAGCGCCAAAGAATTGATGCTTTTGAACTGTGGTGTTGGAGAAGACTCTTGGGAGTCCCTTGGACTGCAAGGAGACCCAACCAATCCATCCTAAAGGAAAGCAATCCTGAATATTCATTGGAAGGACTGATGCTGAGGCTGAAACTCCAATACTGTGGCCACCTGATGCGAAGAACTGACTCATTGGAAAAGATCCTGATCCTGGTAAAGATTGAAGGTGGGAGAGAAGGGGTAGACAGAGGATGAAATGGTTGGATGCATCACCGATGCGATGGACATGAGTTTGAGTAGGCTCCAGGAGTTGGTGGTGGACAGGGAAGCCTGGCATGCTGCAGTCCATGGGGTCACAGAGAGTCAGACATGACTGAGTGACTGAACTGAACTGAAGGACCTACTGCATGGCACGGGGACCTCTACTCAATAATCTGTAATAACCTATATGGGAAAGAATCTGAAAAAGAATGGATATTATATATACATAACTGAATCACTTTGTTGTAAATCAACTATACTCTAATATTTAAAAAGTTAAAGAAAAAGAGAAGCTACTGGTCCCTCATCACCCAGACACAATGTGGAGATAGGGAGGAACAGTTCTTTTAGTGGAGTCATTCCCCTCTAGCATGGGCTAAATTGTATATCCCACCCCCAAATATACAGGCAGACCTCAGAGATACTGTGAGTTTGGTTACAGACCACTGCAATAAAGCGATTATTACAATAAAGCAAGTCACACTCATTTTTGGTTTTCCATTGGATATGATAGTTATATTTACACTATACCATGTCTATTAAGTGTGCAATAGCATTATGTCTTTAAAAATGTATATATCAATGTAAAAATATGTTATTGCTTAAAAAAAAAAGTGAACCATCATCTGAGTCTTCAGTTTATGGTAACCTTTTTGCTGGTGGACAATCTTGCTTCATTGTGGATGGCTGCTGACCGATGAGGGTGTTCATTGCCAAAGGTTGGAGTGTCTCTGGCGATTCTCAAAATAAGACGACAATGAAGTTCTCTGCATCAATTGACTCTTACTGTCACGAACGATTTCTCTGTAGCATGCAGTGCTGTTTGATAGCATTTTACCCACAGTAGAACTTCTTTCAAAATGTGAGTCAGTTCTCTCAAACCCTGCCACTGCTTTATCAACTAAGTTTATGTTATATTCTAAATCCTTTGTCGTCAGCTCAACAATCTTCACAGCATCTCCACAAGGAGTACACTCCATCTCAAGAAACCACTTTCTTTGCTCGTCCATGAAAAGCAACTCATCTGTCAAGTCTTATCATGAGATTGCAGCAATTCAGTCACATCCTCAGGCTCCACTTGTAATTCTAATTTTCTTGCTATTTCCACATCTGCAGTTCCTTCCTCCCCTGAAGTCTTGAACCCCTCAAAGTCATCCAGGAGGGTTGGAATCAACTTCTCCCAAATTCCCGTTAAGGTGATATTTTGACCTCTTCCCACAAATCATGAAAATTCTTAATAGCATCTAGAATGGTGAATCTTTCCCAGAAGGTCTTCAATTGGCTTTGCCCAGATCCATGAGAGGAAGAATCACTATCTGTGGCAGCTATAGCCTTATAAAATGTATTTCCTAAATAATAAGACTTGAAATGACTCCTTGATCCGTGGGCTACGGAATGGATGCTGTGCTTAGCAGGCATGAAAACAACACTAATCTCACTGCACATCTCCATCAGAACTCTTGGGTGACCAGGTACATTGTCACTGAGCAATAATATTTTCAAAGGACTCTCTTCTTCTGAGCAGTAGGTCTCAACAGTGGAGACCTTCAAATATTCGGCTAGAAAGAGAAGAAAAAGTCGCTCAGTCATGTCCGACTCTTTGCGACCCCATGGAATAGTCCATGGAATTCTCTAGGCCAGAATACTGGAGTGGGTAGCCGTTCCCTTCTCCAGGGGATCTTCCCAACCCAGGGATCGAACCCAGGTCTCCTGCATTGTAGGTTGATTCTTTACCAGCCGAGCCACAAGGGAAGCCCAATACTCGGTAAACTTTGTTGTAAACACATGGGCTCTAATCCAGGTTTGTTGCTCCATTTATAGAGCAGAGGCAGAGTCGATTTAGCATAATTCTTAAGGCTTCTAAGATTTTCAAAATTGTAAATGAGCAATGGCTTCAATTTACTGGCGCCAGCTGCATCATTAGCTCCTAACAAGTCAGCCTGTCCTTTGAAGCCAAGCAGTGACTTCTCCTCTCTGGCTATGAAAGTCCTAGAAGGCATCTTCTTCCAAGAGAAGGCTGTTTTGTCTATACTGAATATCTGCTGTTTAGGTAACCACTTTCAAGAATGATCTTAGCTCTCTGGACAACTTGCTGCAGCTTTTCCATCAGCACTTGCTGCTTCGTGGTGTACTTTTGTTGCTCAGGAGACAGCCTCCTTCCTTAAACCTCATCAATCAACCTCTGCTAGCTTCACACTTTTCTTCTGCAGCTTCCTCACCTCTCTCAGCCTTCACAGAACTGAAGAGAGGTAGGGCCTTACTCTGGTTTAAGCTTTGGCTTAAGGGAACGTTGTGGCTGCTTTGATCTTCTATCCAGACCACTAGAACTTTTCCATATCAACAATAAGATTGTTTTGCTTTATAATTTGTCCCCCCCCCCCCATTTGCTTGTTTGTTTTGCCATACCATGCAGCAAGTGGGATCTTAGTTCCCCAACCAGGGATCAAATCCGTGTCCCCTGCAGTGGAAGCGGGGAGTGTTAACCCCTGGACTGCCAGGGAAGTCTCACTTTCTTATCATTTGTGTGTTCCCTGGAATAGCATTTCTAATTTCCTTCAAGAACTTTTCCTTTGCATTCACAACTTGGTTAACTGTTGGTGCAAGAGGCCTAGCTTCTGACCTGACCTAACTTGGCTTTTGATGTGCCTTCCACACTAACTCACTCCATCATTTGTAGCTTTTGATTTAAAGTGAGAAACATACAGCCCTTCCTTCCACTTGAACATTTAGAAGCCACTGCAGGAGAAGGCAATGGCACCCCACTCCAGTACTCTTGCCTGGAAAATCCCATAGACGGAGGAGCCTGGTGGGCTGCAGTCCATGAGGTTGCGAAGAGTTGGACACGACTGAGCGACTTCAGTTTCACTTTTCACTTTCATGCATTGGAGAGGGAAATGGCAACCCACCCCAGTGTTCTTGCCTGGAGAATCTCAGGGACAGGGGAGCCTGGTGGGCTGCCGTCAATGAGGTCGCACAGAGTCGGACACAACTGAAGTGACTTAGCAGCAGCAGCAGCAGCAAGGTTATTAACTGGCCTAATTTTGATATTGTTGTCTCAGGGAATAGGGAAGCCAAGGAGGAGAAAGGGGATGGGAGAATGGCTGGATGGTGGAGGAGGAGTCAGAACACACACTGGTTAAGTTCATGATCTTATATGGTCACGGTTCTTGGCACCCCCAAACAATGACAATAGTAACACCAAATGTCAAACACAGATCACCAAAATAAATAACAATGAAAAATTCATAAATATTGCAAGAATTACCAAAACGTGACTCAGAGAAATGAAGTGAGCAGATACTGTTAGAAATATTATACCAACAGAATGCCCAACCAAAGGTTGCTACAAACCTTCAAGTTTTTTAAAAAAACACAACTTCCACAAGGCACAATAAAGCAAACACAGTAAAAGGATGTATGGTTGTATGTTGAAGTCCTAATCGCTCAGTACTTCAGAATGTGATCTTATTAGGGTATAAGGTTTTATAGAGGTAATCACATTAAAATAAGTCATTAGAGTGGGCCCTAGTCCAGTATGACTTGCGTCCTTATAAAAAGGGGAAATTAGGAGAAAGACACACACCAAGGAACACCAAAGGCTGCCAGCAAACCTGTAGAATCTAGGCGAGAGGCCTGAAACAGATTCTCCCTGACACCCTCAGAAGGAACCGACCCTGCCCACACCTTGATCTTGGACTTCTAGCCCCCAGAACAATGGGACAATATTAATATATTTCTGTCATTTATACCACACTCACTCTATGGTACTTTGTTATGGCAACCCTGGGAAACTAGTACACCCTCTTTCAAGGCTGTCACGACCTTGTCATGTTTCACTCTGGCAGGAATTAGCCCCCCAGTTCAGAAATCTAGGGGAAAAGTAACAGAAGGCAGTTTTTACACACACCCCCATCTCACCTCTGACACTGTCCCCCGATGGGCTAAAATGTCTTGTTGCTGATAAGAGGCCATCTAGACATGAAAAGTCCTAGCCAAATGCTTCCAGAATCATAAAGTAATTTTTCCTTTCATGGCTGAATGAATGGACGAGTGAATGAATGAAGTAAAAAATCACTAATGCCCTTAGCCTTGCTTAAATAGAAGTTTTGCTGCTTACAAAATTTTGGCCCACAAAGTTTGAAAGAAAACTAAGTACCAGAAAATTAAAAAGCATACTGACTCTGCTGACATGGACAGGTGGAGTGAGTGGTGGTCCCTTTGGATTAAGGAACAAACGGACTCAAGGACAGTTATGGGAATCCCACCTGCTCACCAATAGAATGACCTCACCAATAGCCTGTGTTTCCCTTACTGTTTCTCCTCCCGGTCTTACTGCAAATCTTTTTTGAGGTGTCATGTTATCAGTGTACAGCTCAGTGAATTTCTACAAAGTAAACTCTTATGTTCTTTAGTACTGAGGTGAAGATACAGACTATTATCAGCACTCCAGATGGCTCCTTCCTGCCTCCCAGTCACAAGGTAACTACTTTTCTCACTTCTGTCCCCACAGATTACTTTAGCCTGGTTTGAAGCTTTATGTAAATGAAATTATACAGACTTCAGTCTTTATTATCTGTCTTCTTTCACTCTACATTCTGTATGTGAGAACTGTCTATATAGTATACAAAGTACCAGGCTATCCTTTTTCATTGCTACACAATATTCCACAACATAAATACAACATGCTTTATTTATCCTTTCTACTTCTGATGAATATTTGGGTAGTCCCTAGTTTTTGGCTGATGGAACATTATTTTTCAGGTCGTCTAGTGAACATAAACGTTCATCTGTGGGTTTTTCCCCAGGAGGGGAACTGCTGGGTCACAGGGTGGGCACCACTGAGTTTCTTCTATAATGGCTGTGTCAAGTTCTAGCCCATCAGTGGCCTACGAAGTTCCAGTTGCTCCCCATGCTTATTAGCACTTAGTATTAGTTTTGATTCATTTTGATGTATTAGTCATTCTGATGGGTATACTACAATCTCAGAGTGGTTTGAATTTACATTTCCTGGATGACCAAGGTTGTTGAGCACCTTTTCCTGTATGTGTTGACTTCCTCCTTTCGATCATTGGCCTATTCCTCTCTCCCTTATTTATCTCTCTTAAAGTCCTCGCTTTCTTATTTAAGAGCCAGTCGCCCAAGCACAGGGAGAGGGGCTTTTCTGGAGTTTAGCAAAGGCAACTACATCCCCCTCTGCCCATGTTCTTGCTCCCTTATGGTCTCCAAGTGCCACAGATGTCGAATGTCACTGCCCCAACACAGATGGGCTCCAGCAGGGATTTTGTACATGTGGATAGGAATGCAGTTTCCTTATTCAGGCCTTGCCCGGTCTGCCTACCTTGCAGAATTATTTTTCATTACATAAGACTGTGCAAAAGGCCTTGAGTTGCCGAGAGAAAAGGTGCTGCACAAAATGCAAAGTAACAAAAGCATTGCTAGCAAAGAATGGGAGGAAATCCATCACGCCCTTGTCAGTGGAAGGCTGCTGGCAGACTCATCCCCACCTTAACCTAAAAAGCAAGCTCTGCAGGCTCTAGACAGCCTCCTGCCCCCCCCTCCCCCTCGCCTGGCCAAACACTCAATAATTCGCCTATCAATTAAGCCCCAGGAGAAGGCTATGAGAAGCCGGAGGAGACAGGATGTGAGCAAGAGACAGGGAGAAAGGCAGGCAGTTGAGCAGAAATTGCTGGTTTGTCTAAGGCCTCTTGGATTAACCTTATCCTGGCTCTCCCAAATGACTCACTAAGAACTGCTCAGTCTGTCCATCCATGAAATGGGCCTAACTGAACCAAATAGTATTTCTACTTTGCAGACAGCAAAAACATAACTTCCATAAAAGCTTAAATCACTTGCAGTTACAGAAAGCAGCAAGGAAGCAAAACCAAGATGCTTAGCTGAATCTAACCCTAAGAAAACATCAAGCAAACCCAAATTGAGTGACATTTTGCAAAATGGTCCTGTACTTTTCAAAACTGTCAGCATCAGTAACAACAAAGGTCAGGCTAAGGAGAGCTGGTGCAGGCTGAAAGGCAATGAAGTGGCCAGGTGACCAGAGATCATATGTGACCCTGGATTAAACTCTGGAGCAGAAAGATTACTAAAAGGGACATTTCAGGACAACTGGTAAAGTTCGAATATTGCTCTGTATTAGATAATAGTATTGCATTGATGTTAAATTTCCTGAATGTGATCATTGTACTGGGATGATGTAAGCAAATGTCTTTGTTCTTTGGAGAATCACACTCAAGATTTAGGAGTCAAGGACCCAATGTCTGTAACTGATTGAAATTATTCCATCAAAATAATCAGTGTGTGTATATATAGAGAGACAGACAGACAGAAAATGGTAGAATGTCAACAATGGGTGAATCTGGGTGAAGTGTATATGGAAGTCTGTGGCTCTATTCCTGCAATTTCAAATATTTTCAAACTAAAATTTTGAAAAACACACACACGAGATGCTCAGGTCAGATTTAACAGCGGATCCCAGGTCGGCACAAGGAGCCTGTGATTTCAGAGGGATGATGGCGGGGAGGTCTAAGTCTGCGAAACAGGTGAATCTGATGGGTTCCCCAGCCTCCAACCTGCTAAACAAACCCGAATCTAACTGACATGTCCACCTTCAAGAAGGGGGATTTCATCCACAATTCATGGCAAATTCTTCACCATTCTAGAAACAGGTTTTGTGGATGGAGTCATGTGTTCCACTGCTGTGTAAGCTAATTCTGTTAGGGGCTTCCTTCCTCTTAGGAATGCAACCCTGGAAACCGTCCTGACTTTCAGCAGGCCTGTGCCAGTACAGCTAGAGTTTCTTCCCACTGGTCCATACCCTGCTGTACTGGCTGCTGAATGTTTTGAATATCATCTCTGGTTGGAAGGAACAGCTCCTCCCTACTAGAGGTTGTGTACCTGCATGTGATGCCTGGAACTACAGCAGCCTTTTTGGGACCAGTTGGAGGTTGACACTGACACATGTACCCAGAAAGGCAGAGCTGAGAGGATCAGAGAAGAGAGAACCTAGAAGTATTGTCTTAGGGATCTTCTCATGTTGGGAATTTCTGTCACTTGCAGCCAATAGCATCCTAAGATGGCAACCTAGACATAATTTGAGCCCTTTGAAAGGCCCCCCTAACTGAGGGCAGTTGGAACAGAAAGGCCTGCTATTTCAATACACAATCACCCATCAGAGTCTAGGTAGAATGAAGTATGGGCATGAACTGGTAAATGAGGTCTCTGCGGCATGGCCCAAGACATCTTAGGGCATATGCATGAGCTAGAGGTCTGGGGCACTCCCTTCTCCTGTCAAGAAGAGACCACTAGAAAAGCGGAAATCTCTTAACAGGTTTCATGGAGTAACCAAGGACCCAGAGATCCTGCTAGGAGTCTGGGAGGCAAGGCAACAGAGCATGGAGTAGGGACTCCTATGGGAGGAGCAGAAACCAAGGTGGAGGCCTGTCTCCACAGAGCGCTCTGCATTGCCATAACAGTCACAATCACGTGAAAGCTTTCAGTCTGAACACTATTCTGAATTCCCCAGTGTTCACTAAGACATGCTGTCTCATTCTGTCCTCATAGAACCACAGATCACAGCCTGCTAGGGTATTAAGAAGCCTGAGAGATGACTATACAGAAACTCAAAGAGGGCAAGTCACTTCCTCCACAGAGGGCCAGCCAACCTGCTAACTTGGTCTGGCCTCGATGGACTAGGTATCTCCACGTGCTCTTAAGCCCTGGAAAACACAAGAAGAGGGTCCCAGAAGTTGGCCTTGTGTTTCTGAAGTTGCCTCTTTCTTCTTCCTCCTGGACTCTGTGCTGCACGGAGTTCTGTGTCGTCCAGTGCAGGGTAAGCACAAGCACCACTTGTCCCCAGCAGCACCTTTGTTTTGGCCCAGACCTGACTTTGACTTAGAAGTTGGCATTCTTCATGTAACTCACAGAGAATCCACTGGCTCCCAAAGCATTCGTGGGCCATGCGGGCTGTAATGATGAATTCGTGGGAAGGTGGAGAAGCAGCGCTATGTGGCATGTGTGGGGAGAGGGGGCACCTTTCACCCAGAATTCAGTGTGGAGGCACAAGAGGCAGAGGCGCTGAGCATGTCCCACAGCAAAGGGACTAGAAATTCTCATCATAAATCAGACCATTATAACCACCCTGGAGGCCACCAACAGGCAGCTTCTGGACCAGTGACTATCCTGGGATGCTCGCTGGTGCAGAGTAGGGCAAAGGTACTGTGAGCATAAGATCCTAGGATCAACTCTTGGTCAACGCTGGGAGGAATTCGGTGTATAAATAGCACAATTTTGCTGTTCTTGGGTTGACAACTCCAGAGTAGCTCTTGCAGAGTCTCCCAGGGGGCTCCAGCATGACTGAGCCCCCAGATGCCCACTTGCTCCTCAGCTTACCCTTCAGTGGTTTCCTGCCCCTCCCCTTCAGTGTGCTTCCTGAGGTCACCTCCCAAATGAACTCCCTGTCTCCAAGTCTTCATTTTTAGGCTCTGCTTTTAGAAGGAACTCAGATTTAGACCACATCAAAGGTCCACCCTTCCCGACCGTGCCTTCCTCTTTCCCCTCTCCCTCCCTGGCCCCAGTCATCTTAGCGTCAGTGTCTTCTCTCCTGGATCTCGCTTCCAGCCCACATGAGATCTGACTTAATCCAGAGGAAGGAATAAGGGAACAAAATAGTGGTGCTCATATTTTTTGCTCTCTTACTGAACAGCATCTCTCATGATACCCAGCAGACAGGCGAGGTGGCAGATTCAAGCTGGCCACCTCTGCTTTCACACTCCTCCCAGAGAGAAGAGTCTAGGCTCCCGTCCCAGCCCCTCCGACCTGGGTGGCCTCTGTGACTTCTTTGAAGAATAGACCATGGCAGAAGGGAAACGTGCCACTTGGGTGCTCAGGCTTCAAGCACTTTGCAGCACTTCCTGTCTCTTGGAACACTCCCTCTTACAGCCGCCATGTGCAAAGTCACACTCATCTACTGGAGAGACCCTGAGTGACATAAAGAGAGAGTGCAGCTCAGTAACACAAGTCTTCTAGCCTTTTCTGCCCAGGTACCCGACTTGGTCCACCTTGACCTTTCAGACCAACCAGGCTGCCAGTGAATACCACTGAGTAATCGCAGCCACATGACAAGGAGCAAAAGAATTGCCCAGCCAAGCCCTACGTGAATTCTGACCCCCAAAGTTGTGAGATATCATAAAAGGTTTTCTTTGGAAGCCACTAGGTTTGGAGACTACTATCCAACAATAGATCACAGGAACAGTAGGCAATGAAGAAAGGCTTCCTGAATGAAACAGTGAAGGAAGGGTAGGAAAGGAGGTCGCCCAGAGGAGCTGAGGGAGAAGGCAGTTCCCAGTTCTCAGGAGGCTGTACTGGGGCTGATTCAATGTGAGGTACTTGCCATGCTCAGAGCCCCATTTTCACGAGAGCCAGGTTCCTTTTGCATAAGTTGCCACCTATGTTTCATGTCATTTAACTCTGTTGTCTTGTTACCATTGACCAGGTCAGGATTCAGCATCCTAGGAAAGACAGGAGATATCCGGGCTTGAGAACTCTGTCTGCCCCTAGCAAGGCTGGTGGGTCCATGCAGTGTAGTGTGGAGCCCACCCGATCAGACCAAGGTGTCCAGATCCAGTTCTGGGCACCTTGAGCGCAAGCAGTGGAAGCCAAGACAAGTTGGGTCTCGAGAATGGAGGTGGCCCCAGAATCTGGAACACCCAAGGACAAGACAGATGACAAGTGTGGCCTCTGCTGCGGCTATTTCCAGAACCAAGGCAGCAGCTCTTGCTCATGCTTGGCCCTCCAGAGACTCTCATAAACTCTCACACCTGTGCTAGCCTCTTTGCATCTCATTCTGCCTTGCAACCCGAGCACACTTAACAGGATGGAAAAAATCGAGTGAATAGCATGTCTGTGTGCATATGCTTCAAGCCTCGCCCCCGGCTCAGCAGTAAAGAATCTGCCTGCCAATACAGGAGACGCAGGAGATGCAGGTTTGATTCCTTGATCGGGAAGCTCCCCTGGAGGAGGAAATGGCAGCTCACTCCAGCATTCTTGCCTGAAGAATCCCATGGACAGAGGAGCCTGGCAGGTTACAGTCCGTGGGGTTGCAAAAAGTCGGACATACTGAGCATACACACACAGCATGCATATGCTTCAGAAGTGCATGTGTGTGTGTGCGCGCCTGAGGCTTGTGTGTGTAGGCGTGAGAGTGAGTGGTTTGCAGGATCTCTGGGCTTAAACCTGGGAAATAAAATACCACCCTTCCCGGGTGTTTCCTCTTAGAAAAGATTTTCTTTACAATTTCCACTGTGGTGGGGTAAAAAGTCAGCCACTGTTGTACAGGGTAAAGGGTGGGACAGTGTTTTTAAAATATGTTTAAGCCTCATAGTTCAAACAGAATGTTAGTGAGAAACCAATAAGATAAATCAGATGAAAGCCATACTGCTCTGATTTGGGCGGAGGCACAGAGCCTGATCATTGGTGCCCCTGGGGTTCCCTAAGAGTTCAGAGATAGAGGATCCTGGATGAAACTGGAACCCTTGGATTCTAGGCCCTTCTCTGCCACTAGTTAACTCCATAACCTAGTCTCCCCCAGCTTTCTTAACTATTAAATTAGGGACTGTACTAGGGACTAGCATTAGGATGCTCTCAGGTGTTTCCAATAAAAAGCATTTCACATAGAACAAGCAGCCCAGAGGCAGGCAGTCTTAGATTCGATGGCCAGGTAGGAAAAAAGATCCTGGGCCCTTGACGACCTTTCTGTTCCATCATTTCCTCACAGTCACAAAATAACTGCTGCTGCTCCAGTATCTCGTATCCTTACAAACAGCATTCAAAAGCAGGAAGAACATTGGATGGGTGATGGTGGCAACAATCTCCTTAAACATTTCTCTTTTTTTGAAGAGAAAAAGACTTCTGAGAAACCCACCACCAGGATCCCTGTTAAGTTCTATTGGGCAGGAAAGGGACTCTCAAAACTAAATCATCAAGAAGTAATGTTTGTAAAAACAACAACAACAACAAACCACCGTTTCCATATGATCCAACTATCTCACTCCTGGGCACATATCCAGAAAAGACAAAAACTCTAATTTGAAAAGATATAGGCACCCCTATGTTCATAGCAGCACTGTTTACAATAGCCAAGACACGGAAGCAACCTAAATGTCCATTGACAGAGGAACGGATAAAGATGTGGTACACACATACAATGGAATATTACTCAGCCGTAAAAAACCAAATATGCCATTTGCAGCAACATGGAGGGACCTAGCGATCATCATACGAAGTGAAGCAAGCCAAACAGAATGACAAATACCATATGATATTGCTTACATGTGGAATCTGAAAAAATGATACAAGTGAACTTATTTACAAAACAGAAATAGACCCAAAGACACAGAAAACAAATTTATGGTTACCAAAGAAGAGGGGAGGGATAAATTAGGAGTTTAGGATTAACATACAAATACTACTATACACAAAATAGATAACCACCAAGGACCTATTGTATAGCACAAGGAGCTATATTCAATAGCTTGTAATACTAGAATGGAAAAGAATCTGAAAAAGAATAGATATATACATGCATAACTGAATCACTTGGCTGTGCACCTGAAACTAATACAACATTGTAAATCAACTACAGTTTTAAAAAAAGAAGTACTATTTGTATTATGGTTTAATACAATTATGTATCATGTCCTGGAGTTAAGCCCACCTTTCACAAACACACTGCTATCCCATATCAGGAAAAATCTAGACTTTCATCAGCAAGCAACATGGGAGGTATAGCTATTGGTCAGCTCAAGGAGATGCAGCTCTCTGCCCCACAACCCTCACATTTTCAGCAGCTGTAAAGGTCCAACCGATCCCTGGGTCAGGAAGATCCCCTGGAGGAGGAAATGGTAACCCAATTCAGTATTCTTGCCTGGAGAATCCCATGGACAGAGGAGCCTGACAGTCTTCAGTCCATATGGTCACAAAGAGTCAGACACCACTAGTGACTCAACAACAGCAAAGGTCCAACCAGACACTGACAGAGAAAATGCTTTGTCCACTCAAGGGGCCGAAAGACATTCAGTACCAAAGTTGTGCTGGAAGGTTTTGCACATTGGGACTTACCTGATACAGGTAAGCATGATACTGCTGGCTGAGAACCTTCTATTTCCTGATGACTCTGACTCCACCCTTCAGAACCAGGCTGTACGGAGAGAAGATTTAATCCAAGTTGAGAATGTAACTCACAACCCTGGTTCCCATCCTAGTAGGCAACCAGCATTCCAAGCCATCAGATCTAATGACCTAATCTCCTCTCCTTGCCAGAGTTTTGCATTGATTATTTGACTGTGTGCAGGATCTATGCTTGGACAGACACTGTTTGTAGTCAAGCTTCATCTGCTCTAGTACTGTGGAGACACAGGGCGGTGCCGTTCGGGGCACCTGTGCATACCAGCCCTTAATCCACACTTCGCTCGTAAGAAACACGGGGGGCCTCCCTGCTGCGGACACTTCTGAGCACTGATTTTTTTAACCTCCCCACAACCCCAAGACATCAGTCTCCAATTTGTGAATCCAACCAGTTTGGGAAGGGTTTAAGAACACAATGCATATAGTCCTTACAGTTTCTTATGACAGAGGATGCAAGGAGCAGACCCCTATCATACCTGAGAGAAAACACGGAGGTACACAGTGGTTATTGATGTGGGAAGGTGGGAATTCACAGCTGATTCAACTTTTATAGATGAGGTGGGGTTTTAGGCTGGCACTATTGACCTAAGCCAGTTTGGTCTTGCATAAAAACCCACTAGGTTCTTTTTGGTAAATCTGTGAGCGAGGTGAAGTGAAGTGTAAGTCGCTCAGTCTTGTCCAACTCTTTGTGACCTCATGGACTATACAGTCTGTGGAATTCCCCAGGCCAGAATACTGGAGTGGGTAGCCTTTTCCCTTCTCCAGAGCATCTTCCCAACCCAGGAATCGAACTGGGGTCTCCTGCATTGCAGGTAGATTCTTTACCAACTGAGCTAAGAGGGAAGCCCTGTACCTTTCAGTAATTCGAGGAGGGTGAGGTCTTAGGGCCCCTCTCCATACCGTGCCACCAGGTTACTGTGAGAGGAAGATCTTTAAGCCAACTTCTGAACAAGCTACGCAAAGCAGCTGTATAACTGGTCCTGTAAATTCCGTGACCTTCCAGCCCTCCATCCTTTAAAAGCTCCAGCGGTGCCTCTCAGGTAAGTTTGCCCAAGGCAAATGCAAGGAAAGTCTTGCAGCAAGATTCTCTAACCTTCAGTCTGACTCCAGGGGCACAAGATTCACCAATTCAGTCACTGGACGCACGTAGCATCATTTAGAAATCAAGCCCGCGGTGCCATTCCTTCGAGAACCAACCACAGAGTGAACCGCATCTTCCCAGCCTGAGCCCTGCAAGTGTTGAAGTCCAGCTCTGATGCCTGACCAACCCACGCCTCCCCTCCCTCAACTGCTTCCGCCAGTGGGAACTCATTTCTAAGGCCCTTTATGCTAATAAACAAGACCTCTGGGGCTGATTGAAGAAGCTCAGGTCTTGGTGGGCTCCAGAGCGTGGGCTTGGTGATAACATGCTGCTGCTGCTAAGCCGCCTCAGTCGTGTCCACCTCTGTGCGACCCCATAGACGGCAGCCGACCAGGCTCCCCCGTCCCTGGAATTCTCCAGGCAAGAACACTGGAGTGGGTTGCCATTTCCTTCTCCAATTCAAGAAAGTGAAACCTAAAAGTGAAGTCGCTCAGTTGTGTCCGACTCCTAGCGACCCCATGGACCGCAGCCTACCAGGCTCCTTCGTCCATGGGATTTTCCAGGCAAGAGTACTGGAGTGGGGTGCCATTGCCTTCTCTACCTGACTATTCCTAAGTGCGTGTTCCCAGTTAGGTCCAGTACCTTCTCCTAAAGTACATGAAACCAAACAGATAACAGATACATCCAGCCGCGGAATTTACATTACAGACACATAACAATTCTACGCTTCCTGCTCCCGTTGACACAAATAAAAGGACCCGTGACAATTTAGCACCCCCTGTGGTGAAGTTTGGAACCGCCCAATTAGGAAAAAAATGCTCCGAGTTCAGCCAGCCAGCTCTTTTAGGGATTATGAAGTGTTTTATAGCAAAGACGACGGTGGCCCGAGTCGGGAGGGGTGGGGGTGGTTCTCAGACCTTCTGCCTCAATTAGGGAAGTTTCGCTGATTGTAAACTTGCACTGGCCCGCCGGATTGGACGGCCTTTAAAAATTTGAAAACCTTGGGATAGTTCTGCAGGGAAGAAGAAAGAAAAGAGGATGAGAGGAGAGGTAGCAGGAAGAATGGGAGGAGATGAAACAGGAAAGGAGGCCAGGCTGGCCTCCCGGGGAGCCAAGGGTTGGTGGCCGGGTCCCCCCATCCATACACCTTGGGCTGCTGTAGACTGGCCGTCAGCCCCTCCCCAAGGCTGAAGAAACAGCCCTGCCCAGGGCCATGCCGGCTTCTGGAGGCTCACTCCTCCAGCCCAACTGCGAGCCATTCCGAAGGGTCAACCCAGCTCCGGAGCTCTCCGTGGGGCTCCAGCGGAGGCTTCCGTCGAGCTACCCCTGTAGTTCAGTTTCCCCCTTTGCTGGCTTCGGCCTCCACCGACCTCCCATCTCCAGGTGCTGATCCTAGAAATCCTCCCTAAAAAAACGTCCCCCATGCCAATCTCCATCTCAGCCTCTGCTTCCCTAGGAAGCCCGACCTGCAGGTGGGTGACTCTGCCCACCTGAGATCGCAGAGCTGGGACAGAGAGTGCCGGCGCCGGAGCCCAGGAATCCTCGAGGGGGAGAAAAGAGGCAATAACCAGATTGAACGACAGCTAGTCTGCGCACCTCTCCTGGTCTGCTACCAGGATGTTAGCCCCAGGTTTCAGGCTGTGTGCACGCTCAAATCTTCCTTCTCCGGAGGAGCGCAGTCCCCACATCCTGTGGGTTTGCCGGCTTCAAACCAGAGGGGGCAGGGGAGCGGAAAAGAATGCGGACACCGAGAGGAGGAGGCGAAGACGAGGACCGGCGCGCCTCTAATATGTAAAGAATGGCTCCTCTACCCTGCAAAAAATGTGACAATTGACACCCCTCCCCCAACAGCTCCCTCCGGCACTGAGAGTGTTAAGCCACCTCGTAGTGGGGAGGCCGGCCTCCCTACAGGCTATTTCCCTGGGCCTGCCTGGCTGGGGATCAGGCCCATTGTTAATAAGTAATGACAGCCCAGCTCCTCGTGGATTCCCCTGGGGTTTTGTGTCAGAAATGTCTTCCCTCGCTGCCGCTCGAGCTGACAGGCTCCGGCTCCCGGCAGGAGCTGCAAACACAGGCCAGGATGCCCCGCGTCACCGGGCCCAGAGCCCCAGGGCAACGGGGAAGGCGGTAATCCCATTCCCCCTCCCTTCTCAGGTGCAGATGACCGCAGTTGTCTGCGGGAACCGGCCGGAGGGAACCTCTTGGCCTCCTTCAGCGAGGGGTGGGGCCGTGCCCCGCTGAGTGGTGAATTCCTGAAGCCTTCTGCCAGCAGGAGCCGGCCGCCAGCCTCCGTCCCTGCCTCTGCTCTGTGGGGGATTCAGCTCACAGGGTTGTTGCAGGCTGTTGACGCCACTGTTCTAAAGATGCTTCCGGAATAAGGTTATTCTGGTGGACTTGCTTACTGGCGGGAAGTTCTTTCTTGTGTCTGCCCTAAGTAATCCAGAACATTTAGCATTTCACATGCGCCCAGAAAGAGTTCACAAATGAAAGCCTGCCGGAAGCTTTGGGAGAAAAGGAAAATATTTGCTCCACCTTGCCAGTGTGAGGTCCTCCTGTTTAGAACATAGGTTTTTTATTATGATTCAGGTCTGGTGATGCCAACAGAGCAAGAGATGATGACAGGCATAGACAAGATAATTGGTTATACTTACAAATCCCAAGAGGAGGGGGCAGGCTAGGCCATGGGAGGAGGGGCACAGGGAAGCACTGGGGTTGGTCAAGAAGCAGAGGGAGAGGGGGAACTGGTGGACAAGAGCCTTTAATGTGGTTTCTGCGAAAAGGAACAGGCAAGGCCGGGTAAGCAGGTTGAGGATTGGCTACGCTCCAGGGCACTGGGGGCTGCCCCTAGCTGTTTGATTGAAAGTAAAAGTGAAAGTCGCTCCCGGGCGTCTGACTCTTTGCGATTCCAGTCCATGGAATCCTCCAGGCCAGAATACTGGAGTGGGTAGCCTTTCCCTTCTCCAGGGGATCTTCCCAACCCAGGGATCGAACCCAGGTCTCCTGCATTGCAGGCGGATTCTTTACCAGCTGAGCCACCAGGGAAGCCCCTAGCTGTCTGATTAGGGCTGAGGAATGGTGGCCTGAATATGAGAGTCAGACAGACGTGGTGGTGAGGAGTACAACTCTGAGTTGGTTTATTTGCATTTGAAGGGTACACTCAGGCAAGATGTTTGTTCACCATCTCTTGAAACTGGCAAATCCTAGGAAGGGCAGTCCCTCCTAGGTCAGCAAAAGCCCCGGATGTCAAAGCATCAGAAACACACAAAAAGGCTTGGTTAATACAAATTTCTGAACTGTCTGGAATAATGTTCAGTTTATTGTTATTTGAAATGCCCTCATACCACGTTCCTAGCACCATTATTAATAATAGAAGATAAAGGGACTTCCCTGATGGTCCAGTGGCTAAGACTGCATTCCCAATGCAGGGGGCCCTGGGTTCGATTCCTAGTCAGGGAACTAGATCCACATGCCACAACTAAAGATCCCATACGCTGAAACTGAAACCTGGCACAGCCAAAATAAATAAATACATTCTTAAGAATTTATAGAAGGGACTTGGCTGGTGGTCCAGTGGTTAAGAATCTGCCTGCCAACACAGGGGACACAAGTTCGATCCCCAGTCAGGGAAGATTCCACATGCCTCAGGGCAACTAAGCCTGTGTGCCACAAATACTGAGCCCATGCTCTAGAGCCCATGCTCCACAAGAGAAGCCACCACAGTGAGAAGCCTGTGCACCCCAACTAGAGCAGCCCCCACTTGGCTCAACTAGAGAATGCTCTCATGCCTTGCCTGCTCTCAGCAACAAAGTCCCAGCACAGCCAAAAAAAACTAATTTAAAAACATACTTTAAAAAAAGTAATAGAAGATAGAAAACCCAAACATTCATCAGTATCAATATAAGAATGGTTAAGTAACAATGAGCTTGCCACACTGTGGAATAGTATACAGCAAATAAGAAAAGACATACCTATGCATACTGATACCTACTGTGCACAAGTGCTAAATTTTTTAAACTTGTAGACTAGTTCACATACACAGTATCATCTCATTTATATAAAAAGAAAATGAATTACAACAAACCTTTAGCTGGTATGCATGCATACATATACATAAATGAATAGAAAAAAGGGCTGGAAGAATACACCCCTAAGAGTTAGCAGTTTTTACCTCTGGGAGAGTTCTTTCGGAAATGGGTATAAGATGGACTCAGAAGTGTCAAGGGTTTATTGGGGAAACGCCCCTGAAAGGAGCAGGGCACAAGCAGGACTGGGCAGGGAAACCAGCAGCCATAGAGGGAGGTCTGAATAGCTCCCAGCAAAGGGAGCCATTAGAGTAGGACCATGTGGGCGGAAATGGCCAGGCTTGGGTGCTACCAGCTTGCTCAGCCATTGGCTGGAGCCAGCAACCAGAGTAACACTGTGGACTGTGAGGCTGTCAGCTGCCCAGACTCCGAGCGATTGGAGAGGGGGTCAGAGTAGCTCAGCCTCGTGTCTGCCAAGATGACGTGGAGTATGGGGAGGAGGGTGACCAGGAAACTTTTACTTTCCTAGCCCTCGACTTTGTACTTGGAGACTGTATCCATCTATGTAAGTTACAACCAGAGGGACAGATATTCTGCCTGGCTCTTAACTGACTCCTCCTCCTCCTCGCAAGTCCTTGCCTGCTCTCAGCAGCTGCAGTGGCCCAGGAATCCACCCAGCTGCAGCATTTACCCAGGTTTTTTTTTCCTTCTCCTACTGGTATTAGCTAAGAAGACCATATGCTCAGACGCGCTCTCTTCTTCCGACTACGCCATCCTAATATCACTAACATTCCTTTCTAGGACCAAGTTCGCAGCACTCTGGACTCAGTGTGCCAGGCACAATGCTAACGCTGGGGACAGAAGAAGGAGCTTAGGTCCTCTCGGGGGAGATGGAGAGTCATGTTTGTAGTGTCAATCTTTTCAGGGCAGCATGTGCCCCTTGCAGAATTTCAAGTGAGAGGAGGCATGAGTGTCCTAGAGGAAGGGGGCATGGTTCTGGGAATCCTAAGCATGGTTCAGCTTGAGGAAAGCTTCTTAGAAGGGTGCCATTCAGACTTGGACTTGAAAGATGCAACAGGAAGGAAAAGAGCATTCTAGTCAAAGGGAACAGCATGAATAAAGGCAAGGAGGTGAGAAAGTGCAGTATATTTATAGGTTCCAGTATAATTCAAGAGTACAGAAGCCAATGGCCTTCAGACTAGTCCCAATCCAGCGTCTCCCATAATATCTTCCAGGATTAGGTCTCTCTCCATCCTGGCCATATGGCTTCCCATGGTGTTGGATTCATGGCCAAATTCTAAACAGTGACTCCCCTGCCACTCCAGACGCTTACAAAACAGCTGCCACTGTTCCCAACCTCACATCCTCACACCACACTGACGAGGGGAAAGGAGAACCACACCTTCCATTGGCTATGTAGGAAGACACTGTGTGCCTCATTTTACCATAAATTCCAGCAAATATCTCCTGAGATCTCAATGGCTAGTGGGCTTATGTGCCTATCCCTGGGCCAATCACCGAGGCCTGGGTGGATTTCTGGGACCTAGAGGGATGTCATGGTTGGAGGTAGTTTCAGCTTAAAGATAATGTCAATTCCTGTGGGGCAAACAAGTTTCAGAACTTACCATTTACTCCTAAATCTAGAATAGGGGTTGAGATACGAATGTTGCAAAAGCCTTCAAAAGCATCGTTAGAGGAAAAGACAGGACAACGTAGAGATCTATAATTTTTTTCCCTGCTACACTTTAATTGCCCTTCGCTGGCATGCACTGCATAAATTAAGAGCTAGTTAATGCTGTAATGCGTAAAACAATTTCATGCATCTTAAATATTGCACTTGTACTTTAATTCCACATTAAGTGGTCCCCTGAAATTTTTAAATTTACAAAGTCACTGCTGTGCTACATGAAAAAGGTGCTAATTAAGTGTTAATCAGTAGCCAGATAACCTTCCCTGAACCCTACCCAAGGTCTCCAAAATGACCCATGGCCGAGAATGTGATGTGATGGCCACAGAACAGAGAATGCAGACACGGACGTGAAAGGGTTTCTTAGCCACATCCCAGCCAATTAAGGCAGACTTGCCTATTATGCAGTTCTAATTAAATGACATCCACTATAGTGGACACGAAGCTAATAATAATAATAGTATTTAATACAGGCAGAGCTTTTCATATTCAAAACACAGGGAAAACACTAGCTAATTAACAGGTAGGTATCCCTTTTGGGGAAAGGAGAGGCCTTCTTTTGGGTGGTCTGCTACAAATCCAATGGATAGATAAAATATAGAAATGGTTCCTCCCTGTAAGGGATTCACCATCTTCTAAACCAGCGCCACCTGAAGTGTGGTCATGGACCACTGCTAGTCCACAATAAGAAAGGCACAGAAATTGAGAGTAACCACTCTGGAAGCTTGAAGACAGCTTGACCTTGTTGTGACATCCAAGTGGATGACCAGTGGACACTTGTTGAACAGGGAATTGATGGGGTCAAGGCTCCATGGTGAGTGGCATGTGGCATCAGCTCCATAATCATTATACACAGTAGGGCCACACATCTCAGTTTGTGAGGGGCTGGAAATTAAACCCCCAAGGGGGACTTTCCAGGTGGTCCAGTGGCTAAGACTCCACACTCCCAATGCAGAGGCCCGGGTTCAATCCCTGGTCAAGGAACTAGATCCCACATGCCACAACTAAGAGCTTGCATGCCCCAGCTAAAGAATTTGTATGCTGCAATGAAGATTGAAGATCCCATGTTCCAAAACTAAGACCTGACGCAGCCAAATAAATAAATAAATATAAACACACACACACACACATTCTTCACCAGAGACTCAGGAGCGGGGATGAAGTTATAGTTACATCCCAACAAAGAAAGGAGAGAACAACATGCTGTTTCACACCTCTATATTTTCCCTCATGCTATTTCTCTGGAATGTTCTGTGTGTCCCTAGCTCCTTCATTTCCTGCCCAATCTCTTTCTCATGTTTGGAGCTCTCTCAGTCTCAGGAAAGCCCGGCGGAGACTCCTGCAATGGAGCAGATCCTCCCCACTCCCCTAGTCCCACCCACACTGCATTACTGCACTTTCCACCCAGCTCTGAGTTCGTTTATGCCACTTTGCCCGACAGGGTCAACCCTGAAGGTAAGGCTGATGCTTTTTGGCTCTGAATTCCCAGTGCAGAGCACAGAGTAGAGGCTTAGATGTTTACCAGATTCAATTTTTAAAAATTCTGCAAAATATGCATAACAAAAATTTACCATTTTAACCAGTTTTGAATGTTTAATGGCAGCAGGGCTTCCCAAGTGGTACTAGTGGTAAAGAACATGCCTGCCCATGCAGGAGATGTAGGAGACATGGGTTCGATTCCTGGTTGGGAAGATCCTCTGGAGAAGGAAATGGCAACCCACTCCAATATTCTTGCCTGGAGAATCCCATGGACAGAGGAGCCTGGTGGGCTACAGCCCATAGGGTCGCAAAGAATCAGGACAGAAGCGACTTAGCATGCACGCAGTGGCATTAAGTCCACTTGTTATACAACCATCACCACCATCCCTCTTCAGAACTTTTTTATCTCGTAAAACTGAAACTCCATCCCTATTAAACACTAACTCCCCATTCCTCCCTACCCATCAGCCCCTGGTGATCACCATTCTGATTTCTGTCTATGAATTTAAATACCTTAAACGATGGAATTCTAGAATATGTGCCCTCTTATGCCTGGCTTATTTCACTTAGCATGTCTTCAAGCTTCATCCATGTTTCAACATGTGTCAGAATTGCCTTCCTTTTCAAGTGAATTCCATTTAAAAATCTTTAAAATAAGCATGCAGCTTTGCAATGAGTAGGGAGGGTGTTCCTCTCACTCCCCCACCCCCACCCTAGTTCTGCTTGGATTTGAAGCAGAGAACAGATAGAAGAAAAGGGTACTGATAACCCAGGAGGTGGCAGCAGAAAACAACAGGGCTCGTGCTCAGCGCCATTTCTGGCTCTTGCTCACTCTGGTTTCTGCTCGGCTGTTCATCCTCTTGAAAGTCAGACTTCCCAATCCTGGACAGTGTGGCCAGCCAGGAACAAGCCTGAGAGGCCATCTAACCTTGGGCGGCAATAGAAATGGACTTGAAGTCCTAGCTGAGATCTCAACGATACCCACTGGGTGACCTTGGGCAAGTCATCTAACCTCTCTGAGCCTTGTCTGTAAAACTGGAAAGATAATACGGTGCAACTTATGGGGTTGTTGAGCGGATCCGATGAGATAAGGCACAGAAACCACTTGGTAAACCTTCAAGTACTGCATGTACCAGTTATGGTTGGTTTTATTATAAGCATAAAGGCCATAATAAAGAGGAGGAAGACAGTACGGCTCATGAATTGTACTTCCTGATGAGTGAAAAAAGCTCCAGCAGCATCACTGGGGCATTTCCGATTTGGTTTTTTTCCTCCTTCCACTTTCTAAACTTTTACCTTGGAGAGAGTTTCTGGTCCCATTCAGTCAAATGCCATTCATGGGCAGTTCACTGGCATTGTGAGAGACAAAGAGGCGCCAAGGAATTCGTTCGGGGCATCAGTGAACTCGGGTTGGGAACGTGAACTGGGCAGTAGGTTGGGAGCTGGTGACAGGAACAGAGGAGCCGAGTGGCTTGCCCTGGAGGAGCCCACAGCGGAGGACGTGACCCAGGTGCAAGCAACATCTTCCATTTTTCCCCTTCAGGGGCACCCCTGTCTCCCTCCTCCCTGCCCTATGGCCCGGGAAGCTGACCCGTCTGCACCCAGCTCAAAGGGCCCCCACCCTCCGACTTTCTGTTGGCCAGTTCTAGCGAATGGTGAAGCCCCACCAAGAACTCAGAGCACAGGAGGAGAGTGAGGTGAAGGTTTATTCCCCAACTTCCTCCCGATGAAATCTGCTTGGGCTGACTGACCCTCCCACTGACGGTCCCCGCTCTAAGGTGGCCTTTTCTACTCACCTCTGGGCCCTGGGTGGTAAAAACAAAACAAAACAGACAAAAAACTCCGTTGCTAACAGCTTCTGCCTTTTGTGCTATCCCTGTGGTTCCCCTGCACTGTCCATCTTTGTGGACGGTCTCTTTGTGCATAAATACTTATCAAACTATCCTAACTGCTTCCTCTTGAGACTGCATGACCCAGTACTGTGGGGGCAGGGCCATTCCAAGTAAGACAAGCATTGCAACCCCTCTTCCGCAATCCCCAGTTTAGCTCTTCTCATTTCGGTAGTGGAAGGCAACCAAGAAGATGAGAGCAGAGCCTGGAGAAATCTCCTAGATGTTGAGGGAGAGAAGTCCTGATGAGCTCTTTGGGTTGTATCCCTAGGGTTGGGTGTGTGGCGGGGGGAGGGCAGGGAGGCTGGTGATGGAGGAGAAAGAGGAGGCACAGGAAAGTTGAATTTGCCACTTGTCAGTGGTGCACATGCCTCATCTCTCACGGCTTCCATGGTGTTTACTGACCATCACTAAAGTGGAGCCTGACCTCTGGTCTAGGTGCATCAGGGGTTTGCAGCTTGTCTGGAGTATCAGAGTATTATGGCCACCATATTCTCCTCTTCAAGAGCCTGCCTGGGGACTTCCCTGGTAGTACAGTAGATGAGAATCTGCCTGCCAATGCAGAGGACATGGGTTCGATCCCTAGGCCGGGAAGATCCTACATGCCCTGGAGCAACTAAGCCCATGCGCCCTAGAGCTCCGGCTCCACAAGAGAAGCCACTGCAATGAGAAGCCTGTGCACGGCAAACTAGAGAATAGCCCCTGCTCGATGCAGCTAGAGAAAGCCTGCACACAGCAACAAAGACCCAGAACAGACAAACATAAATAAATAAAATAATGAAATAATTTTAAAATAAAACAACCACCCTGTGTCACTTTCCAAAGTTGCTGCTCCTCAGCTCCCACTGAGGAAGGGCACAAGATCCTCCCCTTGGTCACAGCGGATTGGATCAGGGAAGGTCACCTGACCCAACTGGACCAATCAAATGCTCTCCCAGAAACTGGGCCTTGGGACACCTTGGTGGTTCTAGGCAGTCTTCGTTGGCTGCTTGAGTGCCTTGTGCCAGGCACAGTGTGAGCCTGGAGGAGAAAGATGTGAACAGACCAGGAGGGGCACCTTAGGTAGTCATTGTCCACTGTGTGCACAGAGCAACAGAAAAAGCTGAGAGAGAAGAAAAAAGCCATGTGGCAGGAAAGCAGAGATCAGAGACCTCAGAGCAGCAGAGATAGAGAAAGACAAGGACTGAGCTGCCAAGGTGCCTGCTGGCTCCCCAATTACTGGTTCCTGTCCCCAGATTCCGGCTGCACTTTCTGTCCTTGGATCTCGGAGACAGCCTCATGTTCTTCCCATAAATTCTCCCTTTTTACTTAAGCTTGTACAAGTGGGTTCTATTTTGTGCCGCTAAACCGTCCCTGCCCCAGGCGTACCACGTGATACAATTAGCTCACAGTCAGCAACAGAAAAAGCTGAGAGAGAAGAAAAAAGCCATGTGGCAGGAAAGCAGAGATCAGAGACCTCAGAGCAGCAGAGATAGAGAAAGACAAGGACTGAGCTGCCAAGGTGCCTGCTGGCTCCCCAATTACTGGTTCCTGTCCCCAGATTCCGGCTGCACTTTCTGTCCTTGGATCTCGGAGACAGCCTCATGTTCTTCCCATAAATTCTCCCTTTTTACTTAAGCTTGTACAAGTGGGTTCTATTTTGTGCCGCTAAACCGTCCCTGCCCCAGGCGTACCACGTGATACAATTAGCTCACAGTCCCGACGGGGCAATTTATCCTATTTGCAGACTCTCTGCCATAAATTTTAAACCTCCACCTGGCTTCCCCGCCAACCAGTGAGTGTCATTCTGGGTTAACTTGTGTTCTCGCAGGCGGCCAATGAGCTCGTGTATCAGATGCAATGGTCTTTCCACGCCCCTGGCCCTCCTGTCCTCTTGCTGGCCCACCTAGCTGGGCATTCCTTCCTCCCTTACAGCCTCCCATCACGTGGCTCCTCTGACACCCCCCTCTCCTGTGTCCCTTCCTTCTCCTCCTCCTGCTTGTCATTTGACTCTCTTGGCCATCCCCTCCCCTCACCATGGTTTCCATCATACCTTGTTTCCAGACATGGATTTGCTCCTCGATTCAGCCCTCTCAGGTTCCCATGCCCATGCAGCTGCTAGAAGCATCAATGTGGGCGCCCCACTGACCCATCAAACTTGGTGGGCTCCAAAGTGGTCTCAATATTTCCCCTCCCAAGCCTGACCCTCCTCTTGTATTCCCTGCTTTGGTTAATGAAGCAGAAAGTCTCTGCGCCCTTCATACGTGACTCTCAGAGCTGGGTAATTTTGGCAGGGAATTTTGGCCAGGCTCCTTATTCCTCTGCCAAGAAATACCCATCATGGGCCTCACTCAAATCTGATTCCAGTTTCTCTGACTTTCTCCTTGCTGCTCATGTTAGAATGAGGCTCATGAGCTCTTGGGTGCTAATGGTCTCCCTGTCCCTCGTACTGAGGCCCACTGGGCCAGCCTGAGGAGGGAAGCCCCATGTGGCCCATGTAGAGTGAAGGCCATCAGCTCCTCAAACAGGTTGTTCTGTAGGCCTTTACTCCCCCAGAAGAATTCCAATCCCTTGTAGGCATCAGTTAGAGACCCTCCATTCAGAGACCTAGGAGAGCATGGGGAATGTGAGTCTGTCAAGCCATGGCCACCCAGAGGGTAGGCTGGGGGAAACAGGAAGGCCCCTCCTACACTCTGTCAGTTCTGAGTTCAACACAGGTGCTGAGCATCACTGCGGTCTGAGATCTCAGATGGCAATTGACAAGACGGCATCCCCTCACTGTACCACCAAAGGGACCCCAATCCCCACCATCCACAACATAAGGACTCATTCAGGAGGAAATATGCTTCCTAGGGGTGGAATAGCCAGGGAAATGCTGGCTCTTGCAACAGATAAACCCCCAAAGTGCAATAGCTTACTGCAACGAAAGATGATCACTGAAATAAAGTCCTAAAATGGGTGTTCCTAAAGGATGGGAGGCTCTCCTCCCCAGGAATCATTCAGAAACTCAGGCTCCTTCCATCCCTCTAGCTCTTCTGGACTCATCTGTACCACAGTGTGGAAGGTGAAAAGACTAAGCGCTTCTGCTGGACTGCATGGCCCAGATGTGGCCACATGACTTTGTTCTGGCCAATGGCATCTGAGCGATAAAGATAATTGTCACATTTTGATCTGGCCCATGAAAATCTCCCACGTGCTCTTCCCCAGATCAGCTAGCTCATTTCTGTCCTAGGACATGGACCATCTCTGAGGAGGTCCCCTGAATCAGAGAGGTGACCCTGAATTTGAGGTTATGATGTTGTCCTGCTTCCACCCAATCCCCTGATTTGCCCCTCAACTCCCACTATACACAGGCCCTTGCATGGAGCACCTCTGAGTGTAACCTGTGGTGCAACCACTTGATTTTCAGTGGGGACCCATCACCTTAGTCCCTGTGCTGCTATGTCCTACAGCTGGGCGCTGACTTGAGGAGGCAACCACTGGAAGAGGAAACAGATCTTCCACGGCTCTTACACTCAAAACAAGAGGCTTCTCTGTAAAAAGAGGTCATGGATCAGAAGATGGAACAACTGTGCTGCCCAACTGGGTAGCCATTAGTCATGTGGGGCTATTTCAATTTTAAGTGATTCAACTGAAGTAAAATGTTTAGCTCTCCAGTCACACCAGCCACATTTCAAGTGCTTAACAGCGACATGTGTCTGCTGGCTGCCATTTTGGACAGCTCAGGTATGGAATATATCCATCATGGCAGAAAGTTCTAGAAGGTGCCATACAGGGCTGATGGTCCATGACTTTATGAAAAACAGTGTGCAGTAAAAATGTAATGTCTGGTTAGCCAGAGCATTAGGTGGGGGGAAGGCAATAAAAAGGCAAGAAGGGAAAAATAGAGGAAGATATGTAGAGGACATCTGGAAAGGAGAAATGCCCAGCTGTAAGACACAGGCCATCATAGACAATGAGGGTTGTTTACACAATCAGATGAGACTCAAATGTGTCCCCAAAAATGGGGGAGAGGTGGCTTGTTGTGAGGCAAAATGAGGTCAGGTGCTAGACAGCCTGAGGATACTTTGCTAGACAGCCTGAGGATACTGAGGGAGCCCTAAGCATCTTCTCTGTGGCTGTCCTGGGGTTGTGACGCAGTTCTGCTTCTCTTTGTTCTGCCTCCATCAGTCATTCTCTGTTTCTCACAACGTAACCAGCCCTGAACAGGTTGATCTTGCCTTCTGTCCATGGCTGAGTGACTTGGATTCTCTGTGCAGCTAAGTGAAACATTTTTCTCAGGAGGCAGAATTAGACTGACCAAGTTGTCTTCTCACCAGACCAGGACAGCCTCTGGTCCTGGATCAAGGGCCCTTTCTAGCCTAATCAGCTGCAGTCATGGAAGGAGATGGATTTGATGGAAAGAATATGGTGACCCAGATGGGAGGGTGTGAGGGCAGACAGGTTCCCTAAGAGGAGAGCATGGAATACAGACATCATAGACTTGGCTGGCCCCCCGGACAGAGGAAAAACCCACACTTATCAAAGATGAATGCCTAAAGAGGCTCCTTTCCTGCTTTCTTCCTACCTCTAACAGATATTGTGTACCTACTTGGTCTCCAAAATCACTGCAGATGGTGACTGCAGCCATAAAATTAAAAGACACTTGCTCCCTGGAAGAAAAGCGATGACAAACCCAGACAGTGTATTTAAAAGCAGAGATATTACTTTGCCGACAAAGGGCTGTATGGTCACAGCCATGGTTTTTCCAGTAGTCATGTATGGATGTGAGAGTTGGACCATAAAGAAGGCTGAGCGCTGAAGAATCAATGTTTTTGAACTGTGGTGTTGGAGAAGACTCTTGAGAGTCCCTTGAACAGCAAGGAGATCAAACCAGTCAATCCTAAAGGAAACCAACCCTGAATATTCTTTGGAAGGACTGATGCTGAAGCTGAAGCTCCAATACTTTGGCCACCTGACGTGAAGAGCCGACTCATTAGAAAAGACTCTGATGCTGGGAAAGATCAAGGCAGGAGGAGAAGGGGGCGACTGGACATGAGTTTCAGCAAGCTCCAGGAGATGGTGAAGGACAGGGAAACCTGGCATGCTGCAGTCCATGTGGTCACAAAGAGTCAGACACAATGAGTGACTGAACAACAACTATGGTGTGATTCCATACTCAGCAGTATAGAGAATGCCCAAAGGAATCCGAAATAGAAGTAGTCTGGCCTTTCCTATCCAGGATCTTCCGGTTAGCTGTGTGACCTTGGGCAAATTGCTTCACTTCTCTGTGCCTCAGTTTTGCCATCAGAAATGGTATATAATAAGTGTAGTTTGAAAAAAATAAAGAAAGTACAGTTTGCAGGAATAGATGGTCCTTTGTGGACCGGAGATGAGTGATCATATTGTCATGACATATGATGAGTATTAATGATCGAGGTGGGTAGACATGTACATGTTTTCAATAGTTAGGCAATCCTTTCCAGCTTCTGAAGAGAGCAGCAGCCTCCATGGCTCTGCCTCAGTTTCTGCCAGCAACAAGGAACCACTAATTCTCTGTTTTCCTATTTACCTTATTTCTAAATATCGTGCTTACACTGTCATTTCTTGCTATTCTAATCACAGTCGTTACCATCTCTTATGGGTTGAATTGTGTGCCCTGCAAAAGATGCTGAAGTTGTAACCTCTAGGACCTGTGAATGTGACCTTGTTTGGCAATAGGACCTTTGCAGATGATCAAGTTAAGATGAGGTCATTGGGATGGACCCTAATCCAATGACTGGTGTCCTTATAAAAAGGGGAAATCTGAACACAGACATGCACACAGGGAGAACACTATGTGAAAACTGGAGTTATGCCGCTGCACGCCAAGGAACTGTCAGAAGATGAGCAGCTCAGAACAGACTCTTCCCTACCCCTTCAGAGAGAACACAGCCCTGCTGACCTCGACTTGAACTTTTAGCCTCCAGAATACTGTGAAATGATACATTTCCATTGTTTAAGCCACTCAATGTGTGGCACTTTGCTACGGCAGCCCTAGAAAATGAATCCACTGTGGGTGCTCTTGTGGTTTAGTCACTTCCATCGTGTCCAGCTCTCTGTGACCCCGTGGACTGCAGTCCACCAGGCTCCTTGGTCCATGGGATTCTCAAGGCGAAAATATTGGAGTGGGTTGACATTTCCTTCTCAAGGGGATCTTCCTGACACAGGGATCAAACTCGAATCTCCTGCATTGGCAGGCAGGTTTTTTACCACTACGCCACCAGGGAAGCCCAGTTGGTGTGTTACTTGAAAATAAAGTTTAACTCTCCTCTCCCCATCCCTATGCTGTCTCTTGGCCCTATGATCCTCATAAAATTGTATCATTTTGGGGGGGGGGTTAAATCAGTATTCAGTGTGTATAAATACGGAAATGTATTCACAGCCATTCCATGTAGTATGCTTGGAACACATGTTCTTTCCTGTCCAACTTTTATTTTCTCTGGAGTTGATATTTATCTCTTACCCCCTTTCTGTTTGCTTTCCGGTCCTTTATTTTATTTTGACCATGCTTTGTGACTTGCGGGACCTTACTTCCCCTACCAGGGATTGAACCCATGCCGTCTGCATTGGGAGTACAGAGTCCTAACCACTGGAGCACCAGTGTTGTTTGTTTAGCTTCTGGATGCATTCAAATAAACTCCTCCAGCTTCTTGGTGTTTTTTCTCTGAGACGGTGTCCGAGGATCCTGTGTGCTCCTACTATGGTTGGCTTGGCTTCTACTCTAAGGTCTACTACTCATGATGCCCCTGGGATCTCCTCTCACAGTATTCAAGTGAGAATTTTCCTTGCCCCTCTCCAGTATGTGGGGTCTCCAGTGTTCTAAACCCCATGCTTTCCAGAACCATCCTTTATGTTCTTTATTAGTTATCCAGGACTGCATAACAAATCACCCCAAAACTTAGTGGCTTAAGATGACAATAATCATTTATTAACTCTGTTTCCAGTATAGCACCTCCTGTTTTCCATATAGTTCCCTTGCAGTCAGCTGTGTGTGGAGTCCTGAGTCTAGAGTCTTTCCTGTTCAGTCTCTCCAAAGAGAAATCCCCAGGATCTCACGGGGTGGGGGATAGGCGTCAGGTGACCCAGCTAGGAGAGCTGGAATTGGCTCACTGCTTCAACAGGCTTGCAAACAGCCCTGTATTCAGCCCATCTGTACCTTCTGCTGTACCTGGTACCTCCATTTCCCCAGCCTTTCTCAGCTTCTGCTGCCCAAATCAGCTTGCTCCTTGAAGCTTCTGGCTATGGGCCATTGGCTTCCAGCATTGTTCAGTCTCCTGAATCAGTTACCTTTTGTCCATTTGCCTTCTGGCTTCCAAAATGTTGATGACATCTTTCAATGACTGTAATCTTTCTCTCTCATTTTTCTTATCATTATGCATTTAGATTCTTCTGTAAAAATCCCATCACTGTCATTTTAGTGGGGGCTTTGGGCAAGACCTTGGAGGTAATGTGTGCACTTCATCATTCCATGGCCAGTTGAAAGTCATCTATCTATTTTTCTCATTTAATAAATGTTGAGGTGCTCCAGCAGCAGGAGCTGTGTCTTGTATTTCTTAGGTATCTTCTCACAGTAAATACTTACACATTTGCATGAAATCCCACACTGGTGGGATTACAGGCGTGACATGGTCAATTCTGAGGATAAATGGGAGGAGGACCACCTATCTCCCTCATCCCTCTCAAGGATGCTTGAGCGCTGATATCTGTGGCCTGTACAAATGTCAGGCCGGCTTGGACCAAATTCCCTGCTTCCTAGTCCTACCCTAGCTGGCAGGAGGGTGGGAGGGTCATTTGCTGGGTTACTCATTCATCCATACCTTCAGTTTTCTGTACTTCACTTCCTGTTGGCTTCAGGATGCAAAGCAGCACTTGGGACCTCCCCCAAACTACTCAGGAAGAGGTCAGCCTCTTCTGACCGCTTCCGATTCCAGAAGGAGTCCCTTCTGGAGAGGTGTTTATTTGTGGATCTGTGTGTCTGCAGTGGGCAGATTATACGGAGGGGAAGGTAATTCAAGTTGAGATGGACAGGCAGGAGAAAGTCCAGAGATTCAATCAAAACTGCAAATGTGTTCAGGAAGCCAAACTAGCAACTGTAGGAGCTCCTGGGGGAAGGCTGTGGTCGTGTAACCATAGCCAGCTTTTTTTTTTTTTTTTGCAGGAAGAAAGCAATGGAGGAAACACCAGCAAAGGTGGAGCCATGCAGATAGCCAAGGCCCCTGGCCCCTGCCTGTGTGAGCTTAGGTGCTGAGAGGAGGGTTGGTCCAAGGGCTTTGCAGCTGCTGTGCTCAAGGGCAGCCCCCCTTGCTACTACCTGCTGCCACCCGAGCGCCGTGGATAGCGGCAGAGCTGAACTGAGGAACCAGGTGCCAGCCAAAGGCTCCTTTGGAGAATGTGGCTTGAAATCCTCAGTATGGCTGGAACCCAGCTCCCTGAATAGTCCCTACAACAGCCCCTGGGCTAATTAACACCAGCACTGTCATCTGACTCGAGTGGCAGACGTAGGCAGGTCATTTGGACAGGTCAAATGAGCCTTGGACAGGTC